>JAOTIZ010001399.1:0-11542 GCA_027123425.1 Erythroxylum panamense | reverse complement strand
GTTGAGGATACAACAACAAGGAGAAGATAGATTGCTAAAGGAAAAGATTCAAAGGCAAAGGATTTGGATACAAGAAGGAGAGGATAGCGCAGCGAGGATTTAAAGCTGTAGCAAAGAAGTTGGTAATACTCCTCATCTTATTTATGTTTTTATTATCCTTATACCATATTATGTATGGATTAGCATGATGATTTGGATTTGTTGCTTCTGCTGGAAAAATTATTTCATAAAAGTTTTGAAATGTACCGTTTCTCCAAACATAGCATGCTTTCTTTTTCTGATCCAACATAATTTTGTTATGCAGGATAAACGTTTGCATTCAAACGTTTCCAGATCATTGAAGCTAGTGCTAATTTGGAGCGTACTGTGAGTAGACCTAGATGGTCTTACTTTATTGTTTGTTTGGTTATATTATGAATTTTGTGATTATGAATGAGATGTGAATGTGATTGATCTGATTCTGGATAGTAAATATCTGAGGAGTTTGCTAAATGTAAAGATATTGAAGTCTTACTTGTATGTCAATTTGATGAAATAAGTGATACATGATTTGATTGTTAAACATCTGCATATGAAAGAAAAGTGAATCTCAACTTTAATTTTGAATGCCGGACTAAGGTCCGATGATAAGTGAAAAAGAAAAATTGATCGTATACGATTGATACATTTCATTACATGAATTCATGAAAGATAAAGGCAGTTGTGACCGGAGTAGCCATCGAAAAAGAGCGTAAAGCTTAGACTGTGAAAAGGAGCCTAGAGCTCAGAAAGTGTATAAGAGCCAAATGCTCATTATGTAAAATGAACCTGGTATCTCCAACGAATATGGGACAGTTATCAATGAGCTCGGTATCCCCAACAGATATAGGACACTTATCAATGAGCTTGGTATCCTCAATGGATACGGGAAAGTTAGGCACTCGGTCACAACAACGTAACAATAGAAAGTGAGTCTCATGTGCACTGAATATGCATGATATGAATGATTATAATGTACTGAATGTAAAAGGTGAAATGATGGATCAAGCGTATGTGATTTAAATTGATTATCAAATAAATGATGTGAATTGTATGTTATGTGACCAAGTGAGACCTATGTGACCAAGTGAGACATCGAGGATGGTCACTCATTAAGTTTGCAAAACTCACCCAAAATTTGCAATATTTTTTAGGTTTAAAAGAGTTACCCCGTTAGGCTAACGGGAGTACAAACACTGCATTCAAGTAAGAGATAGAGGTCAAAATTAGTTCGCTTATGCACTTGTACTTTCTTATTTTGTATCAATTTGTATATTCTAAAATTTCTGTGTAAAGTGAATATGATTATTTCCATATGTAATAGCTTTTGAGATTGGAAATGTTGACGAATGAGATTAATCAAAGTGTGATAATAATATTTGTGTTTTTGAGGTTTATGTAATAAAAATTATGGGCCCGATTTTGATTACTGATCTCCACATATGCCTATATTGCTTTTCAAAAAAAATTTGTACTGAGTTCTGAATGTTTGACTATTCTAGCATGCCACCTTTGCGAGATTCGCACTCGGACATCATTCGGGATGTCGGGTATGAGTCTAGCGAGAGTAGGGCTACAATTTGATATCAAAGGCCATAATTAGTATCTTATATGGGCATTTTCTAAAATATTGTCAAGTTACATGCATTTTAGACATGTCATAGCAAATAGTAGCAATTGTTCCCTAGTCTGAGTCGCATGAGTATGAGTCACACGCATGAGCTTGTGTTAAGTGCTTAAGCTGATAGAAATAGTGAGAAAAGTGATGATATATCAGAATGTGAGAAAATGGAAGTACTAGATATCTAGAAATGAGAAATAGTATATGGTTCGATATGATAGATAGAGATTCACTATGTTTGTATTGGTGGATGTATTATTGAATATGACACCAAGGTTACTGTGGTGACATATCCCTAAATGTGATATAAATGTGAATGTATATATTGTCATAAATTGTTTGAGGAAAATATGGATATAAGTAGAAATGAGGAGATTAAAGTGTACAAGCAGAATGTAATAAAAACATAAATTTGTTATGATCATAAGAGGATGAATTTGGAACTGAAATGGTTATGTGCTTATCGTAACTAAGAAGATATTAGGGAATTGAGACCAGAATTTCATAATGATTATACATCAATAATTCTGAATTGATTGAGGAAATAAATATATAGGGAAAGAAATAGACAAAATTGACACAAGAGATAAATGATGTGTAGTAAATAGAAAGTTAGAAATGCATATAAGATAGGATTTTATGCAAGAATGAGAAAGAGGTAAGAACAAGCCCCTAAAGTTAAGTTAGCTTGTTATCATGAGTACATATTTGATAATGGGATTATTATAACAAGTGACAATATTGGGCACATATGTATTATATGTGTGGGATAATATAGGAAGCAATCTAAGACTTGTTGAATATTGTTAGTCATAGTTCCCATAGTTCGAAGTCTAAGATGAACTAGAGTAATACATGAAAGTGCTAATAGTGATCAATAGAGGATAGGTTGAGGTTATTTGTGAAAAAGAAGAAGGGCACAATCGTGGCATAGTCCCCATGATTGAGGATAGATACAAAAAAAGAATTGTTATCTTGAATCAAACGAGATTAAGGTATCCTGAATATAAGTTATTAATTGGTGAATTGTCTTAAAAGACATCTCTGGAAAAGATGGAATGATCTTGATGATATATATACCAAGGTATTAAAGTAAATGAATTGCTTAATGCTTTACTCAGCCTTATCAAAAAGGATATTCTTATCATATAAGTTATGACAGAAATTAATCTCCTTGAGGTTACTAAGAATTTCTTATCAGCAATGATGAATAGTGGATTGATAAAGGTTACATGAATAGTATAGATGATAGTAGCAAGAAATCTTCTTTCAAAGAAGAATTTCATCGAATTAGGTTACACAAACCAGATAGTTTACTTAAAGAATGATTAATGAAAGAACAAATCAGAAATGAATCTATAATGAATCAAAAGTGAATATTAGAGTCCTAATCCTAATAGAGACTCAAGCATATGATGTAGAATATGCTACTGAGAGTGTATGCATCTTTGTTGATGTAAAGTATCCAACTAAGTGAATGGATTATTGAATTTGAGGTGACATTAAGTATAAGAGATACAAATCAAATATGATGAATGTGTTACCAATATAGGAAGTTAATATTGCAATTAAATTGAAATTTGTGGAGAAAATAGAAGAAATGAGTAGGAGTTAGAACAAATCCATATGAAATCAAAGAAAATCAAATGAATTGAGAAAGTCATTCGAGAAAAGAAGTCATTTGGGAAAAGTCAATTGGGAAACCGAAAATAACATGAGATAATACTACTTCATCGAGGAATTAGATTCTTAAAGAATTACGAGAACAAATCATGGGCATAAGGAGTTTTGGGTTATATCTATTAGAGTTAACAATGCCCCCGACAGTATAATGATATTGAAAATTAAATTGATCCAAGTAAAACTGGATCAATTAGTGACTATGATTATAAATGATATATCGAGTTTATTCTAAAAGAAAAGAGCATAGTTGTGAAAGTTGAGGATAAATCTTACATATCATGAAGGTAGAAACAATTATAGGTCGAGTTCAATAAGAGTGAATCTTAGCTTGATCAAATAAAATGTTGGATCTTATAGTAACTGAACATGGCATATTGGGAGACCCAAGGGAATAAAGGTAATGAAGAAGTAAGAAATTACAAAGAATATATGAGAGATTCTGAGTTCTTTAGAACTAGCTGTATGTTGGATACTACCAGAGACTGTTAAGGTGTTTTTACTGATCTTATCCCGTGATAAAAATGTTTGAAAGAAAACATGTAAATCGTATCAGTGATAAATGTAAAAAGAGTTTTGAGGCATTATAACACCGATGTTAATAATATCATTTGGAATTGGAGATTATGTGGTATATAATAAGGTTTCACATTAGAGATTAGGATGAAATCCAGTGCAGTATAATAAAGTGATTTCGTATGCATTGAGACAATTAAAGTCTCATAAGTTGACTATGTGATACATTATTTAGAACTTGCTGCAACAGTGATTACTTTGAAAGTTTGGAGACAATATACGTACAGTGAAACATTTTGGATCTATATATACATATAAAGATCATTAAAGTTTAGGGTAAGTATGGAGTTTGAAAGAACTCAATATAAGGCTAAGACAATGAATAGAGTTACTGAAAGATTTTGATTAAGAAAATGAGTATTTTCCCAGTAAAGCTAGTGTTGTAATTTGATACATAGAACGAAAAAATTCAATAGCTGTGTAACACAAATTCAGATATCAAGTTTACCAAATCTAGTGTAATAAAAAGCATGGAATGTTAAGTTGAATTTTGGGCAAATCAAAGTACTATTAGCTGTTGAATTTAAGATCAATCCCACATGGAAAGTTTAGCAAAGGCCAAATTAGGGATTCAAAACCAAAGAATGTTATTAAGAAATTGAAAATGAATCTGAATTTTGAGTTTGAATAGGAAAAAAGATACCTTGTAATTGAAATAAGAAGAGTGTGTACTCAATAAAGATGATTGAGCAAAGAGATTACTAGAGAAAGCAAGTAACAACCTAAGCTAGACATCCTAGTAGGAATACGCCGAAATAGTATTTAACTATTAATGATGTTGAAACAAATGACTGAGTGTTTGAATTGCCAACAATCTTAACTATTGGGGATATGCTTAAAAACTTATATTTTGGAGTTCATAGGATCATGAGGTTAATGTACAGGTTTAATTGAATTTAAGCATATCAATCACTATCATAGGGATATCGATAGGATACTGTATGAGGTGTTATTCGACTAAAAGGGTTGTTGTCCTTACATTGAAATGAAGAGGACCTAAAAAATGGTTAAAGGCCAAAATTAATTCGACACAATATTAGTATATGAAATGAATCTGTAATAGGAGTTAAGTGATTCAAGAAAGATGAATGAGTTAAGTGGATCAACATCAAAGTTATGGAATATCGTGAGATAGACATAAGAGTTGGGTATATTGACACTAAAGGGATGTAAAATGGCAACAAAAAGATGAAATACTTCTGAGAGTGTCACCTTGCCAAGATGTGCTTAGATAGAGATAAAGGTGTGAACAGGTAAGGAAAAAGGGGGAACTAAGCTCGACATAAATTGGTTCATACGAAACCATTGTGAGGATAGGACCATGGATTTATGAGTTAGTATTACCAGTAAAAGGATGTCTTAGATTCGTAATATGTGATATGTGAATATGCTAAGAAATAGTGATATGATCTGACAAAGATGTATTGTCGGCTTGCAAAGTGAAAATTTTGAATAATCTGAGATATTAAGGAACTAGTTAAGATAGTGAATGATAAAATAAATGATTGAAAGACCTAGTGAGTCTATCAACTGTGGTCAATTGGATGAAAGTATTTGAGTAAAGAGGTTATATGGGAAACGGAGGAGCATATAAGGAAATATTACCCTTGCCTTATTGATCTATCAAATATTAATTTCGAGGACGAAATTTATTTTAAAGAGGGGAGAGTTGTAACATCCCGTTACCCATCCTAAGGCTAAAATTGTAAATGTGAGAGATTACGGAGAAAATAGGAAACACTTTTCATGCTCATGCATTTCATGTTATGCACATATATGTGAATAGTAAATTTTGCACACATCAAAATAATTATACATGCATTCATTGACATTTTCGGGTATAATTGTTAGTAAATGTGGTTTTTATTAGAAATTGTGGTTTGATTGTATTGAAAACTTAATTTGGGGATTAGAATTCTTAATTTAGAATTTTTGGAGTTTTTGAAAAAAATTTCTGAAAAGAATTGGGATAATTCTTGGACTAGGAAAAATGCCAATTGGTAAAACAATTGATAAATGGTAGTAGAAATTACTATCCAATGGCAAAAGAATTTTGATAAATGACTTTAGGATTTATGGACAAGTGTCAATGAAAATTTGGAAGTCAATTGGATTAGAAAATGGAGATAAAATAGACTAGTTAAATAAAAGACCATGAGAAAGTGACATGTGGCAAGTGACACATGTCACTTACCACATCACTTGTTTAAACCACAAATTCCACTAAGTGAAAGTTATACATTCACGAAATACACTTCTCCTCTCCAACTTATTCATTTCATCATCTTTTCCATCCCTCTTCTTCACTCATGACATCCTACCCTTACCCTTTCATGTTGATGTTTGTTCAAATCTTTCACCTTGCTTCTTCAAGATTCATTGTCTCCTTCTTCTTATTGCTAAAAGACCTAACCTATTCCTCCATGAATGTTGATGATTGTGTATGTTGGAGGAGCTAGGGTTCACAGTGATTTGAAGGAGCTTTGGAGCTAAACAAGTACGTTAAATTTTGTTCTTCATGTGTTGTTTTAAATGAAGCATATATAATGATAGTTTAGTGGTAAATGATCACGACAAAGGAGTTGAGTATATGCAAGAACGTTGGTGAAGAAATGAATGTATACATGTTGACGTTTTGTTTCACATGACTGCTAATAATGGATTAAGAATTGATTTGTGAATGTTATTGAGTTGAATTGGAGTAGAGAATGAAGAGTAAATGAAGTAGAAAAGGTGATATTAGTATAAGATGTGATTGGGAAAAATCTGAACTGAAGTTGTTGAAAAACTGGGTTTGCGTCTGTGTAATTTCACCGCGGCAAACTTTTAGAAATTCACCGATGCGAACTTAAAGGATTAAGTGAGGATTTCTTTCGGGTAAAGTTCGTCGCGGCCATCTCTAGGTTTTGCCGCGACCAACTTTTCTCTGCACCAAACATGGTTCAGTCTTTTGCGCATATCCTTTTTTATAGTTATCCAAATAGACTGATTCTTAATTTGTAATAAATTAGAGACATAGGGCTACAAATTATTTGAAGAAACTAAATTCTGAATCGGAATCTAAGAGTTCCAAGCTTTGGATGGAAGTTGAGCATAGGGTATTGTCTTAGAATAAAAGTAATCCAAAAATATTTGGAGTATAACTTTTACAATACTAAACCAAATTGAGTGATTTAGGTGTCAATAGAAACATAAGCCATAGAGGAACACATTTTTAGAAGAGAGTATGGCCAAATTACATTAGTTTCACTTTCTAATTGAATTTGAACAGTAGACCCGAAAGTGTGACTTGGAAAAAACTGAAGTAAGTCAATGAGAAAGGAATAGAGATTTTAATAGTTTTAGTGAGGTATAAACCTACGTATAAAATATTACTGAGATGAGTTTTGATATAAGACTGATAATGTAATGAGAATAATAGAAAGATACCCGAGATTGTCATGAACATGCATTATACATATTTTATATACACACTTGTGCATATGGGAATGCTTATAATTGTGAAATTATTAATGTGTGTGCCACATGTGTATTGCGTAATTTTGAAAGTGCAGGATAAACGTCCGCATTCAGACGTTTCCAGAATTGGAAGCAAATGCTAATCTGAAGCACACTGTGAGTAGACCTAGATGGTCTTACCTTATTGTTTGTTTCATTTATGTTATGACTTGAGTGATTATAAATGAGATGTGAATTGATTGTGTGATTCCGGACAATGAAGGTCCGAGGTTTTTGATGCTTGAATGTAATATTGAAGTGCTAATTGTATGTGAATGTGATGAACTAAATGCTTCATGACATAAATGCATGATCACAAAGTGTTTCTCAACATAAATGTTAAATACCAGACTAAGGTCCAATGATATGTGAAAGTAAATAAGTGATCATATATGATTGATGTATTTCATTTCATGAATGCATAAAACATAATGGCAGTTGTGACCAGAGTAGCCACCAATCAGAGCTTAAAACTCAACGAGTGAAAAAGAGCCTCAAGCTCAAAAGTGATATAGAGTCTCAGGCTCAATATTTAATAAGCCGTATATAGGATAGTTATCAATGAGCTCTATATGGGACAGTTATCAATGAGCTCTATATGGGATAGTTTAGGCACTTAGTCACAACAAAGTAATAAATAGAAAGTGGGCTCATGCACACTGCATATGCATAATATGAACGATTAAATTGTATTGCTTGTGAAATGTGAAATGTTGTGATTGTGATCTATGTGTTATGTGACTGGGTGAGCCATCGATGATGGTTATTCATTGAGTTCGCAAAACTCACCCAAAATTTGTAATTATTTTTTAGGCTTTAGGAGTACCCCGTTAGACAAACGGGAGTATGCCCACGGCATGCAAATAAGAGATAGAGGTCGGGATCAGTTGGCGTCTGCATTAGTATTTCCTTTTTTTCTGTATCAAATTAAGTCTTCCACAATTATTGTAACTTGTGTATTCGAATATTTCTGTTTTGAAATAAATTTTCAAATCAGAAATGTTTGTATATGGTTTTTGTAATGTAATGAAATTTTGATAAGTATTTTGTTTTTGTAAAGGGCCCAAATGGTTTTTGAAATTTTTGATGATTTTATTGCTATGATTGAAAATATTTATGAAATAAAGTGGGCCTGATTTGGTTATTATTTCTGCATATGTTTGTTGTTGTTTCAAAAAAAAATTATACTAAGTTTTGAATGATTGAGTGCTCTAGCATGCCAGCCTCATGGGGCACGAACTCGAATATCCCTTAGGATGTCGGGTACATGTCTTGCAGGAGTGAGGTGTTACATTTATGTGGTATCAGAGCCCAGAATTGCTATCTTATATAGGCATTTTCTGAAATATGTGTCAAGGTACGTGCATTTTTGTCATGTAATAGCAGACAGCAACAACTGATCCCCAGTCTAAGTCACATGCATGAGCATTCCTTAAGAGTTTGAGCTATTAGAAGTACTGAGAAGAACGATGATCTGTCAGAATATGAGGAAATGAAGGTTTATGGACATTTAGAAATGAGAAATAGTATTTGGTTTTGTATGATAGATAAAGTTTCACTACATTTGTATATGTGGTTATATCATTGAACATGATATCCATATTGTACTGTGATGCTATACCCTTGAATGTGATATAAATGTGAATATATATTGTCGTGGACTGATTGAGGAAAATAGGGATATAAATAGAATTGATGAGATTAAAGTGCATAAGTAGAATGTAATGAAAACAAAAATTGTTATGATCTTAAGAAGATGAATTAGGAACCAAAGTGGTTGTTTGATGAATGTTTGGTCCACTCCACTGTTCATTTATTAAAAACCCATGCACCTTTTGAATGTTTGCATTTACGCACAATGTCTGCATTTACATAGATGTTGTTTACGATTCTACAACAACGTGAAACGTAAACCATTTGCTTCTATCATGTGATTGTCATTTTCCCTTGTTGCTATTGCTATTTCATGCTTGCTTCTATCTGTCCATCGTGTATTTGGTGTTCCTTCATGTTGTTCATCCTTTTTAAGTCCAACATTCTAGCATCAAAAACATGCAATTTCCATACACGTACAAGTTGATTTCTAGCAGCCCTCTTCAATGGGTTTTAAACTTTATCTTGTCTTCTCTTGCTCTAATTTTTTTCTTCTTCTTATTCTATAAAGACAAGTGAATATTAATCTTTAGAAAATGATCCAAATATCGTGCTTTTGACTCACTTTAACTTCTTTGCTTTCGAATTGTGCCTAAAATCACATATGAGTCAAAATGAGTATCTTAAGAAATTTCATACCATTAATCGCTAAGTGTTATGGAATAATTTCATAATCAATTAAGAACTTATCAATTTCAGCCACATTTAACTCTTGGTCGTCCTTGGGCAAAATATCAAAATTAACTCATAGACCTAAAAACATTGACTCATTTCCTATAAGTTTGAAGATTACATAATTATAAACAAAGATGAATGACTTTCAAAAATCATAGTAAGAACTTAAGATTCCAAGGTTTTATTCATGATTAATAAACATTCAACACCTTTAAAAAATGAGCAATCTAATGGTAGACTCAAAAAATGTGTTTAAATAAAATATATTCGTGGGTACACTCAATACTATTCGTGATCATGACAATCCACAACTTTGCATATCATTTCATTTCTCCATCGCTAAAGGTCACGTGTGAAATCATAGATCAAAGGACTTTTTAGGGTTGTAATGTGGGCAAATAGGTCAAGTGGCTTGAAAGTCATTAAAGCTAGTGAAACAAGCAACACTCAATATACTATCAAGTGCAAAAACTAACATTCACTCACAATTGTGTACATCAACTATGATGAATGCAAAAACAAGTTTCAAAAGTCAAAACTCGAGCTCTCATACACAAACCACACGAAGTATATACCAATCCAAAGGGGTCACTCATACAATTGATGACAATACATTTAAACCATAAACCCTTCCAAGCCAACATCTACCTCATATTCAACATACTCAAGTAACCATTCAATATAACTTTAAGATGATGCATTAAGTATGAATAACCTTGCAAACCACATCTGCACTTCCTCTTTGATACATTTATTTAAACATTTTTTCTTTTTCTTTTTCTTTTCTTTTCTTTTTCTCTTCTCTTTGCTTTCTTTCTTTTCCTTTCTTTTCTTTTCTTTTATAAAAATTAAAATAGACTACATCATCATAGGAATTTCAATGATAAGATAAAAAATAACATCCTAATCATTATAACCAAATCCACACATATGTACACACCGGCACTTATAATTTTGTACAACCACAAACTCAACAATCACAAATGTTCCACTAGATTTATGACTTGGGTAGGACAAATGGTTAAGTATAAAGCATGTAATGTGGTTGATACAAAAAGAAAGGCTAATAAGGATCAAAGGGGGCTTAACAAGGGAAAAATCATGATAATAGGTTAGGCTATTTAGCTAATGTAGCGTATGAGGCAAAGAATGCCTATTCATTTCCATGTTAATACATGTGATAAAAAATGTGGTTTCAAATAGAAACGCAAAGCAAAGTCAGGATATACATGTCATCAAGATCACACATTATCAAAAGACAATGCGACTGATATGGATGTGTCAGTTTGATAAGGCTCAAAACTTCGCCAGCTTTGTCTACCGCTAGTCACTACTCTTCTAAAGATAATGCATATCGACCAATCAAAAAAATAAAAATACATGCGAAAGTTTCTATGAAATTCTCTAGTCAATTAACACTCTAATCATGACTATATAATCCTAGAAGCAACATAAACCAAGAGATTATTTGTTTGTTTGTTTTATTCTTTCTCTCATTTTGAATGAAAACTTAAAACAATTAAAAAAACTAAGAACACACATACATAATGGAAATAAATGCAAAAAATTTAAAGAAAAGAAGTAAACTTCCCTTAGGTTGCCTCCTAAGAAGTTCATTTGTTTAGAGTCATCGGCTTGACTCCTTCTTCTTACGTGAAAAAATTCTGAACTCCATACTTACCTCCGAGCTAAAAGATACGTCTTTTCTACTTTGTGCTCCGCCTTTGCTTCTTCCACACAAGCAATGTAACATCCCGTTACTGTTAGCAAGGGTATTTTGGTAAATTGGGACAGACTGATAGGATTTCACTGCATTCATTG
>JAOTIZ010001347.1:0-11546 GCA_027123425.1 Erythroxylum panamense | reverse complement strand
TTGGTTAAAAATCATGCAAGCTTATAAGCACAAGTTTCAGGACTATGAAAGTCGGGCTCCGGGAACGGGGTCCGACACAAGGGTGCTTGATTTTGTAAAAATTTGTTAATAAAATTTTATGGCTTAAATATGTGTATTAAAATGTCATGGAAGTGAATTTGGATTGATTTTAAGTGTTAGAAATCAACTAGAATTGAATTGGAAAAGTTTATGTAAAATATGTTAAATTTAACCTTAAGGGTATTTTTGGTATAAAAGTATGGTTACAATGTAATAACCATGTGAATGTTATTAAGTTATTTGTGGTATGGGAATTATTAAATGAAGTGTTGTACTATTATCTGGAGAAAAAACTAGTATATGGACTGTATGTGGAAAGTAATGAAGTTGACATAGTTTATGGTGTATTTGATTAAAAAATGTATTAAGGAGTTGAAAGTATTCGTATTAGGTTTCTAGATCGGAAAACGAAACTAGTTGAAGGATTTCAAAGTGGTGAAAATGAAACTAGCAAGTGATGAGTGTATTTTAATTGTTTTATATGCATTAAATTGAACGAATATGAATCCTCCTATAATTGATTTCGATAATAAACTAAATTGAAAGAGTAAGAGTTGTATTTGGCTATGGTACATTGTTAGGCTTTATAAATGTTATTATACCAGTTTATAGTGGTTAACTTATTATGGGTAAGTGATATAGAACCAGCTCCGTGACTTGTTATGGGTAAGCGATGTAGAACTAGCTCCGTAACTATCGGTTTATAAGTGTTAACCTATTACGGGTAAGTGATGCAAAACCAGCTCTGTAAATAGTGGTTAACCAGTTGTGGGTAAGTGATGCAAAACTAGCTCCATGACTTTATGCCTAGTGTATCGTATGGTAAAGAAACTAGTGGTGGGCTGTGTTGAGTAAGGAAAGTCATGAAAATAATAATGTCGATATTTTTAAAAGTAATTTGAGAGGTACCATATAGTACCAATTATAGTAATTGGCTTATTTTCAGTATAAAAATTTTCAGAAAACCTACTGCCACCAGTGTTTATTATTTAAGGAAAAAGGAAAATAGAAACTTGTATATTATGAGTTTAATTTTGAAAAGCATTTTGAAATAGTATTTCAAAAAAATTGAATAGTATTTTACTGAATGTTATGTTACTACCAGATGTTATGATGCACGAATGAAATGTTTATAACAATTACTTTACCATGAGCTTTATGATTGTATAAGAATATTGCATGTTGTTATGAAAAGTTTAATTTTTAGTAAACTAATTACACTTACTGAGCTTGTTTAGCTCACCTTTATTTTTATATTTTTAATAAACTAACCCAGGTATGGGTACAGGTGCTACACTAATTGGGACTCCACCATAGGATTAGTTGTATCGTCAGGTGCAGCTGTGCTTATATATTTTTGCTATGCATGTGATATGTTTTAATTTATTTTGGAAATGGTTCAAAAGTGTGATCTTGTAAATGTTTGTGGGATTGTAAATATCTTTTACTTAATAAACAACGAGGGCTTTGATCCTCAATGATGTTTTCAAAATGTTGAGAATTGTATGTTTGTGATTGCTTGTGATGTGGACTTGAGGTCCCATTCTAGAAGTTGAGATTGTATATGAAATATTGAAGTGTCTTAAATCATGTTAGATGCAAGAACTAGTAGCTCTTTAATAAGGAAAACAATTAAAGTAGCATATTTTTTGTTAGAAGAAAGGGCAAAAAACAACTATCTATGGAAATTAGAAAGAAGTAAACAATAGCTAAGTTTTAGAGATAAAAAAGGGGTGTTAGTTGTAGATTCAATGACAACATTACATACTGAAGTAACAAACCTAGCTAGATGATTGAACAATTTGAAAGAAACATCTTCTAACCCCCTCAAGGCAATTCAACATGAATGTGAACTATGCAGACAAGAAAGCCATTTCTTAGCTGATTATTTCTTAGTGGAAAATAACACATAAAAATTTAACTTTACGAGAGTACAATATAGTCGGGGAGGTAATAATCCCTACTCTAGTACTTACAATCCTAGGTGGAAAAAGTACTCAAAATTTTCTTTGTTTAACAATGTAGGAAATCAAAAAAGAGCTTAAGGCCTACTTGAATTTTAGTAAGATAGGCTTGATTCTTTGGAATCGAAGATGGACAAATTAATGGATGTTTTGAATTCTAAATTCACGAGCCATCATAAGGTCCAAACGAGGATGAAAGTTAAATTTAACCAAATTACAAAGAATCATGCTTCATCCATCTATAATTTGGAGTTTTAAGTAAGGCAATTAATTAATGCAATGTCTACACAAAGTGTGGGGAGTCTCTTGAGCAGCATAGAGTCTAATCGAAAGGAGCAATTAAAGGCCATAAACGATATAAGTGAAAGTGAGTTAGAAGAACTAACCAAGATGAAGGTTAAACCCCATACCAATGTACACCAAGACCAAAAGGACAAGGACAAGGACAAAGAGAAGAAAGAAGAAACTCCTTATCCTCCTCCTTCTCCTTATGGACCAAGGATTCTATTTCTAGAAAAGATATAGAAGAACAAATTGGATGCACAATTTGCAAAGTTCATAGAAAAGTTAAAGAAATTACAAGTTAACTTGTCTTTTAAGGAAGTTTTGGAACACATGCTTATATATGCAAATTTCCTTAAGGATATCCTAACACACAAGCAAACTTGGAAGGACAATCAAATGGTCTCTTTGATTGAAATCTGCAGCTCTATAATAGCTAGCCATACGGCTTCAAAATTGAAGGACCTAGGTAGTTCCACTATACCTAGTGGAGTTAATAATTTACAATTTACTACATGTTTATATGACTTGGATGCAAGTGTTAATCTTATATGTTTGTCAATTTTTAGGAAAATAAGGCTAGGGGATGTGAAGCCAATATTCATACTTATTCAGTTGGCAGATCAATCCATAAGAATTCATTTGGCATAGTGGAGGATGTGCAATAAAAGTAGACAAGTTTGTTATTCCTGTGGATTTTGTAGTGCTGACTTTGAAAAGGATCGAACCTGTCCATTAATTCTTGGTAGAGTGTTTATAAATATATGAAGAGTTTTGGTGGAAGTTTACGAAGGGAAACTTATTCTTCGGATTGGTGAGGAGTAAGTTAAATTTAATATGAATAAAGTACTAATGAATCAAAAGGAAAGCATCTCTTACATGAAGGTTGATATAGTAGATGAATGTAATAAAGAGCTAGAGGACTGCTATAAAGAAGAATTGAGTGTTCAGGAAGTTAAGGATGAAAGAGAACTAGAAAAAGATGAGTTGGGTGTTAAATTGAAGTAAGAGATCTTATTGAGAACGAAAGCACCAATAATACCCTCCTTTAAGAAACCATAAATTCTAGAGTTGAAACCTAAAAGGGAACAAAAAAAGAGTATGGCAGAGCTAATTAGAAAAGGAATGAAAGTAACAAGGCAAAAATTTTTGGATATAAGAAGCATGAGTCCTAATATGATTATGAATAGGACTTTAACATTCAAAAGAAGAATTGGTTGAAAAATAATTGCAGTAAAATGGTTAAGATAATGACCTTAAAATTAACATGTTATGTCGTAGTTAGGCTTTTCATAAAACTTGTTTGAAAGTACCCTATTATTTTTCATATTTCATGCTTATTTTGTAGAAAGCTGACTGATGGATCTTTATGACATAAAGTGTGTTCAAGTTCCTTCTTTAATGCCATCACCACCATAATACCTATAAGTATTCTTGCCCTTTTTATTCTTTTTATTTTATTTTTTATATTTGTTATTTGTGTTATTTGTAACATCCCGTTACCCATCTTAAGGCTAGAATAGTGAATAATGAGAAATTAGGAAAATGCACGTCATGTCTAAGTTAAATGTGACATGCACATTTTTGCACATTCATGTGATTGTACATGCATTCATTGACATTTTTCGAGTATAATTGAGTTATTAAATATGGTCAAAATGTGATTTGGCAATTTTAACATATTTAGGATATTTTGGAATTTTTGGTGAAAATTTGAAAAATATTGATTTATGGACCATTTATATAGTGACTCGTGGCAATAATATATAAGAGACATTTGGCTAGTTGTGTTGTGACAAATGGGTTACGTCTGTTGTGATAAGTGGATGTTAGGTTGAGCGACACGTAAATATTCATGCAAAAACCCACGAAGTTGGTTCTGAGAAAAGAATTACTGTAGCTTTTGATCACTGAAAGCATTCTCTGCTTTGTGTTTTTGTCCCTCACCGAATATTAAATTGTGCTTGTTGGTTGTCTTTGTAGCTGAATCAAGTAAGTAACTTGATGATGTTTCTATGGTGTAAAAATATACATGCATGCATGGGTTTGAGATTTGAGATTGTGGTATTGAATAATTTAGATGATGGGTTTGAGAATTAGGAATTGTTTTCAATTGATTTGAATGGATTCTGGATTGAGAAACATGTGTTTTTGTATGGTTTAGAAGATTATGTAAATAGTGATTTACTGTTCATGTATGGAAAATTTATGAAGTGTTAACAGAGATGAGTTTGGATTTAAGGGAAAAGTTTAAATGTTGTAGTGTTAAGGGCAAGTGTATTTAAATGTGAAGTTTATGTTGAAATGAGGTTTTTGCTGTTAATGAGTAAGTCAAAAAAATGAGAGAGTGTTGGAATTAGTGTTTAACTGAATATGCTCTGATTTTGGTGTTAGTGTGAAATCTTATATTTTGATCTGTTATGGATGTTTTTGAACTATTATAGGAATTAATGAAGTGAAATGTGTTAATGAATGTAAAGAGTTGTGTATCTGATGATAGTATGAGAATTGGAAAAGCATTGTGTATCTGATGATAGTATAAGAATTGGAAAATTACAGTAGTGTGAGAGTGAAAATGAGGGTTCGAATTTGTGATGTTTTAAGTTTAAGATTGTTCTTGAATTGTTTGGAAGTTACAGTGATTATAGACAAGCATAATAGATGATTTACAAGTGATTAAGTTGGAAAAGGAATGAGAAAAAAAAAACTGGGTTGAGAACAAGAAGAAGAAGAAGTTGCGTTTCATAAATCTTAGAGAGAGAAACGGTGATGGTTACATGGATGAGTTTATGAATTAAGAGTATTTTTCTGAACAGCTTTAAGTCTTTTGGCTATAACTTTTCCATCCGAACTCCAAATGACTTGAAACTTTAACTAATAGATTCCTAAGAAATTTTTCTTTCTCTCCATAAAAATTTAGAGTTATCTGAATTAATTTGAAAATGATTGATAGGATGAAAATGTAGAAGTCTACTGAATGTTATGAACTGAAAAATTCTTATGAACATACTTCGGTATTCTAATTATAACCTGATCTGCAGATTTCCAAATAAGTTGATTGTTAATTCAAACTAAATTAGAGACATAAATCTACAACTTTCTTAAAGAAGTAGAATTTTAATTCTATCTTTAAGACTTTCAAAATTGACATGAAACTGAGTCTTAGCTTAGGCAATAGAATTACTAGGGACAGAAATCATGTCCTGTGGTTATTAAATAAATTATATTGATGTAGGCCGAATTAGACTGAGATGCCTTCACCAAATTTGTAGCTTGTTCTCTTAGATTTTTACTGGTATAAATTTTGTGATTTTTGGATATTAGAATTGAGAGATATGAGGTGTACAACTTGAATGCATGATTTTGCATTAGCCAAAAATTCAAATGTACACAATCTGTGGTATTTTGAACATAACTCATAGAATAATCAACCAAATTGAATGATCTTGGTATCATTATAAAATTAAAACATTGGAGAACAATTTCTAGAAGGAACTGTTACCTAATTTTGTCATTTACCTTATCAGAATAATTATGTAAAGTTGACCTTAAAGTATATTATGAGAAAACAGTCTGAAATGATCAATTAGGATATGGAATTAGTTTCATAATGTTTTATAATAGGCCAAACACTAAGTAAAAATTATAGTAGTGAGGGTTTTCCTATCTGAATTATATGGTGACAAAATCTCAATAAGATGCTCGAAATTGTCATTGAGCATGCATTGTGCATATTGTCTATACATTGATGTGCATAAAGAAATACTTATACATTTTTGCAAAATTGTGATATATGAAAATGTGTCTTGTATGAATAGAGAAGCACATTGGATGCCAGTCAGATATTACCGGACCATCCAGGCAATAGCAAATTGGAGTGTAATGTGAGTAACCTAAGATGGCCTCACCTTGATTTGTTTTGTTTATTACTGAATTGAATTTGACATTGATGAATGTGTACTGAATTCTGGACAATAATTGTCTGAGGCATTCGATGCATGTGAATATCATTATAAGTGCTACTTGTACGTGAATGAGAATGACTAATTGAATTTGATATGTACTGATTATGTTCTGAATTCTGAACAAGAATTGTTTGAAGAGTTTAATATTTGGGTATGTAATGGAAGTGTTATGACTTGTGTGAAACTCTGTATGATATTTGAATTCTCAACGAAAGTTGAATGCCAGAATTAGGTCCAATGATTATAAGATTTTGACTGTGCATCATTTGTTATTGTTATACATGGTAAATTCTGTAATTTATGCATTTCACAAAATGTATGCTCAGATAACGGTGTTGTGACTAGAGTAGCCAGTTTGATAGAGCTTTGAGCTCGATTTTCTGTGCGTAGAGCTTTGGTCCGTGATATATGATTTTGACTGAGCCTAATGGGCCAGTATTTGTATCCATGTGTGAATGGCACTTGGTCATAACAATAATAATGAAATGTGGAGTCTCATATGCATCTGTATTGATATCTATATGTTCTGAATCACAATGATATCATGATTTGCCATGGTAAAGTATACATTTGGATTATACAGGATCTGAATGATTATATGTGAATTATGTGATCTTGTGTCATTGACTTGGGTGATATCATTAATGATGGTTCACTCATTGAGTTCACAAAACTCATAAAAATTACAACGTGACTTTTCAGGTACGAGCCAGGAGACCTAGTTCCTTAGATTGGACTAAAGGAATCTTTAGGATTAAGTTATGGCTCAGAGGTCTATCAGCTGACATCAGAAGAGTTATAGCTTTTATTTTGTACTTCTTGATGGAACTTGTATGAGGTTTTTGTAAATATTTGTTTAAGGGAAAACAATGTAAGCATTGTGAATGAATGTAATGAATGGTTTTCTCAAAATTTGATAACTTTTAAATATGTTAGTTGATGCCATGTGAAGTTGGATTGTTTTGTTCTAACCTACCATTATCATAGAATATGTACTTGAATGTCCATGGATGTTCGGGTATATACCTTATGGTAGTGGGGTGTTGCATTATTTTTAGTTATATTTTCGTGTGGTCTTCTCATTGGGAACAATGTGTTGTTCACGTGTGGGGATACACACGCACTTGCATATCATTTTTGTGTGAATTTGCATTTATATGGTGTTAGTTTTTTATTGTGTTAACATTGTGTACATTTTTGTTGCATGATGTTGCATTGAATGAATAGGTTAATGGCATGAATTGAATGGAATTGGCTTACCTTCGAATATGATCATTTAAATTGTAAAGGTATATTAGCTTGTGAAGTTTACGTTTTAAGTGCCTTTGGGATAAATACGCATGGTAATTAGGATATTGCATCTTCTTTTGACTTTATAACTTTTTTTTGAATGTACTTATAATTACATTCATTTAAATTGGTAGGCATCAATAGTAACCTTTCGTAGGAGTGATTGACTAAGAAGATATTAGGTAGGCTAAGAAAAAATGATGTTTAATAAAATTCCTATTTTTCTTGCTTTTTAAAAGAAAATTGGGTTCAAAATAGAACAAGTAGCTAATTGAGAGTTGTGATATAATTGGGTAACAAGGGGCATTCATGAAAAAATGTTTCTCTTCAAGTCAAAAGGCTAGAATGACCCTTCAATCAAGCTAAATATTAAAGAAAAAGAAGCATAACTTAGCTGAGTAATTGGGGAACATTCATGACAAGGTGTTTACTTTCTCATCAAAAGACTAGGTGATAGTTGAGGAAAATATAAAAATATGGTGCTTGCAATAAATTTAAACCTATAGATCTGTTAAAATAGCTATAATTCATGAATGGATACTTAGTGATAGCATACCTTTTTAATTGATTAACAGTAATGAGTGCATACTTACAAGTATCATAGGTGCATGAATAGGGTGTCAATAATTTGATTGATATGTGTATACAAATCAAAAAACTTGAACATGAATGTAATAAGTTAGTGTGTTAGAACTTCTTGAGTGGTTGATGTTTAAGGTTAAATTAATTCAATGAGATTTCATGTTGTTGAACCATTATTGTGATGTTGAATGATTGTGTGTTTATTTGTTTGTGTGTTTTGTTGTTTTATGATTTTAGTTTTATTTAGGGACAATCAAAGATTTAAGTGTGGGGATGTTGATAAACTATTAATTGACTATATTTATAAACCCATATTTAATGTGTTTTCCTTATTATTTGGGAATAGTATGGTATTTGTGGTACTTATTTTACTTCAAGTATTTTTTCAAACAATAATTGCCTTCATAAACTAAAAAGAGAAGAATTAGGGTGAAAATGTGGCATATAATGGAAGAATTGAAGCAACCTTGGTCTTACATGGCCGTGTATAGTGAACATGTAAGTCACTGTAAATGTGTGGAGTTCGAAGACACTGTTTATACCCGTATGAAGATAGACGCCCATGTATGATGACATACACAACTGTGTATTTGCCTATGTACACTTCTATATGACCATATAAAGTCATGATTGAGGGGTCTATGGAGATACATAATGTCACTGAATATCTTTTTTTTAATAACTTGGGCAACACAACGACTGTGTCTTAAAAATCCCAAAACCTGTAACATTTTATTAACACAACTTCTATACTCACATCCAACCACAACTTCAGGACTTTAAAGCCCACTTAAGGCAATCTCAACAATAGTGTTAAAAGATTCATACATAAAGTTATTTATAAAACACAAGGCAATCAAAAGTTATCTTACAAAATCATAAAGCATATCTACATAAACACAGTTCATAAGCCACTAGATAATAAAAGTATAAAATAAGAAACTATCCACGTATGGTAATACCCCGAAATGTCAAAATATCACACGATCCACTCAAAGCTTCAAACTCACTAAATTAACCTGCATGATTGGAAAGCGAAGGGGGAGAGTACATTATGTACTCAGTGAGTAGGAAAAATAGATAATGCAAATAGGACTTGATGCACACCAAGATAGTACAGATAACCCATAAAGTGAACATACAACTCGTAAAATCACATAGGCCTAGCCTATGACACAGTGCATACTGGTTAGGAACCATATAGGCCTAGCCTATTAATTGACTCATATGATGAACATAGGTTCCAGCTCCAGTACACAAAGCATAAAAACATCATATGTATACATCAAATCTCGTCAGAAAACAATTATCAAAATACACCAAAGCAATTATGTGTGACACCATTAATCGGCCAAACTAATATGCACACCCATTGATCCTCGGTGTTGGCTCGACTTTCATCCGTGGTAAGTCCAGACTACAGTCGACAAGAGTGTCATGACTCTAGGTAACGACCTCGTCGGTGTCCAGACCCTAGGTGTGGAATCACTCGTGAGTCCCATAGAAAGATGTCGATACGGCAACTCAACTTTCATATACTAGTGTCAAGGGTACAGGGGTTGCTTAATCAGTTGTGCCCAGCACATTATTGGCCAATCGTCTCCTCACCAATCACCAAAATCATATACAAAAATGAAGTATAAAAATCAAGTAAAGCACCATGTTTTTATTTATCGGTCCAACCGATAAAATGAAACCGTACCATGGCTCTAAGCCAAAGGAGAACAAATACATGCAGAATACATTACTCGATTATGCATTTGAAAATTCCAAAACACTGTTTTATGCAATAAAAGTCATCTTTTAAAATCCAAATGCAAAGTTGTTCAAAAACTTAATTTAAAAATTATGACGTTATCCATTGCATTTTATTTGTAGGTTTGTCAAAAGTAATATCATTTCTCAAAATACGAAATTAAACCATCAGAAAGCATTGTCCTTTGCACTTCAAACACAGGTTTGTTGAAAATAAAATCATTTTTCAAAATATGTAATAAAATATCATTTTAAAAAACAATGTTGAAACATTATTTCATACAATAAAAGTTATCTTTTATACTCCGAATGCATAGTTGTTCAAAATAATGACATTTATTAAATACCTAAACATATTAACATTCATCTGAAATTCAATTCTACTATACGTTGCCTAGGTTCAAAATTCACATACCAGTCATCATATTTGTCTTAGGATGTTCTAATTCTATTTGAGAAATACGGTTTCCCCAACTCACCTAAAAAGAAGTTATACACTTTCTTAGCTTCAACAATCCTAGGTATGGCTCCTTGATTCACAGCTCCTGAGCCTTTGTACATAAAAAGGATATACAATGAAATTACTACCTAACCATAAATTTCATGTTTATACACCCTCACATAAGTGTATAAAACACAATATTACTCCTTATAAGCTATAGAATCTGACCATTAAACTTCTCACATGGTTACTTCCTTACTATTCACATTAGCTTTTCTCTTGCATTTTCTAAGGCATTTAATGCCTTTAATCCCATACTGACTCATTTTCAAAACATAATTAAGCACTTTAAACCATTACTCGTCAATCTAAGAATCAATTCAAGTTCACTCTAAGTTGACATAAAAGTGTTTTCCAATGCATACCATTATAAAGCCTTAAATCCTAAGTCAAGTTCATTTAGGCATTTTTATCAAACACCTAATGTGCATGATTTTCAAGTCACATTTCCAAGACTTTATCTTAATAATTCATGGTCCTATCATGTCATATAGTAACACTTCCAATCAATGACACATTCCATCACTCTATTCAAACCAATTTCCTTTATTTAAGCTACATTTTAGCACTTGTACAACTCATTACATTAATCAATCTCTTCTCTATCATTTTGCCCTAACCTTAACCAACACACATCTTCTCCATTCTTCATCAGCAATTCACATCATACATGTATAATTAACACCATAGAATTCATTTAGACCATCAATTTCAAAAGAAATTCAAAAATTCACAAACTTTCACAAAAAGGGGGCAATTTCAGTTTTGACTTAAAGAACTGTCTCCATGACACATTTTGTTGGAACCCCACCCTAGTGAGTCACGTGTCCGACGTCCTACGTAACATCTGGACGTGCATCCCACGAGGGAGGAATTCCCCACCAGGTCAAACCTTAAATACGAACCCATTTCACTTACTTCCGAACAGATCTTGAAAAATTCACCCTAATTTTCCTCCCGAAACTTAAACTTTTAGGGCCCAAATTGAAATCCGATTCCTAAGCTAAAATGAAAAATTCATGACTCTTGATTATTTAAAACCAAAAATCACCTCAATCGGATCTCTCTAGATTGAAAAATCACCAAAGTACGGAAGCATGTTCAATATTTCCATCCAAATGTCTCACTTTGATTTAATCCATAAAT
>JAOTIZ010000990.1:0-11567 GCA_027123425.1 Erythroxylum panamense | reverse complement strand
AAAATATAAATTGAAAGAATTGGAAGATTAAATTGTAAATATAAATATATCTTTATTTAATAATATTATATAAAATTTAATACACTTTTTTAATTAAGGTTAATATGTTAAAATTTTAACTTTTTAATAATTTTTTTAGTTTAGTCTTAAAATTTTTAATTTATTAACTAGTTTTAAAATATGTATAGATTAAGTTAAATTGTTCTTTTTTGTTAATGTAACATGTCCACCAAATATTAATTTAATTTTTAAAAAAATTAAGTATTCAAATTTCAAAATTTTCAAATTCTGTTGAATACATTATCTACTTTGACTTGGATCAACTATTCAGGATGGACTGAACACATTGATTAGAAATTACGTGCATATTTCGACGGTGTGTTTTAGGTAACATGATTAAGTTTCGACTGCTCATTTAGATAATTCACATTTACTACTTATAAACTCTTTAACATTTTTTATACTTATTTAATAAGAAATACTCTAACACTCTCCCTCAAATACAATTAAGACTAAACATTTAGTTGTCAATTCAAATAAACGCAATAGCAACAAAATTAAACTATTGGCTCTGATACCATATTATAATTCTATTACTAAAACGATAATGTATTATTTATAAATTTTTTAATATTTATATAATTAGTCACTATAAAATATTCTAATAATTTAGTGAACATTTTCGCTTCAACCAGACCCTTCCACGCATTTGAGTAAGCGACGCCAAGAACAACTTAATGAAGTCCAAAATAGAGATAAAGAACAATTCAACATTCGACACCAACTATTCTACTGCATCAAGTTAGTTCAATTATTAATCAAACGGTCATAGTTTGCTGAACACATCCCCAAATTATGTGGTGGAATAAATATTATAAAGTTGTCGATGTAAAAAGCAGATTTGACAGAAAAACAAAACGCCAACCAAAACGGCCAGACATGCCCGGTAAACCTTCCTTGAAAGTTTTGCAGACTATATTTGATGAATGCTCCTGCTCCACTTGTCTAAAATTTTGCAGAGCACATTTGTTTAATGTTCCACTTCTAAATAATGATATAATATTTATTTATATATTTTATTTTAATATAAATAAATATTAAAATAAATTTAATATTATATTTAATATTAGTCTCGTTTTAAATATTTCAATAAAATATTTATAATGATATATTTGTGTAAAGTAATATATATTTTAAATTTAATTATTTAATAAATTATATAAATAAATCAATTTGTAAAAAAATATATGTTAAAAAGAAAATAGATAAAATTGTCTTTTTATAATAATTTTGGTGTGTTATTATTTATTACACTATTTTAGTGTAATATTTAGGTGCAATAAATAATGTCTTATTATTTATTATATCATTTTGATGTAAATATTTGATTTCTTCCTTAAAACAGATTTATTGTACCAAAATATCAGTTTGGTGCCTTCGTTGGAGATGACCTCAGTTCCTGCTACTTGGGACCATTTCCTATATCGAAGGTCAACCTTACCCCATCCTTGCGTAGCCACAATTTTCAGTGATCCCAGCAAAATTTGTGGTTAGGTAGCGATACAACAGGGTTCGTCTTGGATATAAGTAACCGACGATCTTCACTCCTCGCAAATATCCCAAGTGTCAGTTTCTTTTCCACCTAGCACGTTGATTGACTCCACAGTCCTCACATCTCCGGCTGATTTAATCGTTTATATTCTTATATCTCTCCCTTTTTCTTGTTTTTTCAGACCTTGTTTTGTTTCTGTTGGTACTGCAGAGGAAAATGGCAGAAGTCATACTCTATGGTATTGCGGATGGAATCATAAGCAGACTGGGTTCAGAAGCTCTACAGCAGATGGGAATTCGGTGGAACGTCAACGATGAGCTTGAGAAGCTCAAGGACACAGTTTCTACTATCCGTGCTGTGCTACTTGATGCAGAAGAGCGCCAGACACAAGACCGGCAGATCAAAGATTGGCTTGGAAAGCTACAAGATGTTGTGTACGATGCCGATGACTTGCTCGACGATTTCGACACTGAAGCTTTGATGCGAAATGTAAAGAGTGGCAATGAGATCACAAAGCAGGTGCGCCTTTTCTTTGCATGTTCAAGTCCGATCGTTTATGATTATAAGATGGGCAGGAAAATTAAGGAAGTTAGAGAGCGACTAGATGACATTGCAACTGATAGTCAAAAGTTTCACCTTGTTAGGCGTCTTGTTCCTGAGACACCATTACTGACCCGACCTCAAACTTACTCCTTTGTTGGTGAAGAAGAAGTTATAGGAAGAGATAACGATAAAAATGCAATCTTGAGTCTTCTGTTGGATTACAACACCTCACAAAATGTTTTGATCATCCCTATTGTTGGGATTGGTGGGTTAGGGAAAACCACACTTGCCCAATTTGTGTACAATGACGAGAGGGTCAAAAATCATTTTGAGCTGAAATTGTGGGTTTGTGTCTCTGATCCTTTTGATGTCAAACTTGTCATAGAAAAGATTCTAAAATCATTGACTGATAGGAACCAAGAAAATCTGGAGTTAGATCAGTTGCAAGTCAACTTAGAAAAGGAATTGATGGAAAAAAAATTCTTGCTTGTTTTAGACGATGTTTGGAATGAGGACATTAAGGTATGGCAAGAACTGCAAAGACTCTTGATGTGTGGTGCACGTGGTAGTAGGATAATAGTCACAACACGTTCTACAAAGGTTGCAAAGGTTACTAGTAGATTGTCTCCATATGTTCTGAAAGGCCTCTCTTTGGAAGAGTCTTGGACTTTGTTCACAAAAATAGTTTTCGAAGGGCAGGAGCCGAAAACTTACAGTGGGAACCTGCCACAAACTGGAAGGGAGATTGTAGCAAAATGTGCCGGAGTCCCTCTTGCAATAAAGACAATAGGGAGCCTTTTGTACCTCAAAAATCCAGACACAGAGTGGCTACCTTTCTTGGAAAATGAATTTTCTAAGATATCACAAGATGAAAATGACATTTTACCTACACTTCAGTTGAGTTATAACAATCTCCCCGCACACTTAAAGCATTGTTTTGCATATTGTAGCTTGTTTCCTAAAGATTATGAACTCGATGTAGAAACATTGGTTCAACTTTGGATTGCACAAGGGTTTGTTAAGTCATCAAACACCAGTCTGTCTCTAGAAAAATTAGGCCTTGAATATTTTAAGGACTTACTATGGAGGTCTTTTTTCCAAGAAGTGAAATACAATCGATTAGAAAGTATAGAAAGTTGCAAAATGCATGATTTGATGCACGACTTGGCAACTTTAGTGGCAGGATTAGAGAGCACCATATCAAACCGAAATGCCGATAATGTAGGTGAGAAAACCCGTCATGTCTCATTTGACTTTAATATAGACGGGTCATGGCAAGTTCCGTCTCACTTTTATAAAGCTTTGAGTTTGCGGACATTTCTTTTGCCAATGCAAACATTTTATGGTCTTTCGAAGGTGCTTCCTAAGTCAGAGTGGGAGACTATTTTTTCCAAATTTAGGCGATTGCGAGTGTTCGATTTAAGTAATACTTTTAATAAGAAAGTGCCAAATTCTATTAAAGAATTGAAACATTTAAGATATCTTGATTGTTATAGATCTAAAATTTCAGTTCTTCCAAGCTCTATATCTCGTCTGCAAAATTTGCAAGTGCTTAAGCTCCGCTCATGCCAATGGCTTAAGGAATTGCCAATTGGTATTACAAAGCTACTTAATCTCTGGCATTTGGACTGTTTATACTGTGATAATTTGACCCATATGCCGTGTGGGATTGGAAAATTGGCTTCTCTTCAGACATTAACATACTTTGTGGTACCAGCAAATAACTCTATTTTGAAAAAGGTCGGCGGTCTTGATGAATTGAAACGGCTTAACGGTTTGACAGGTTCCCTGGCAATTAATAGATTGCATTTACTGAGAAATCCCCAATTAGAATGTGAAGCTGCTAACTTAAAAGAGAAGCAACATCTTCAATCATTGAGTTTATGTTGGGACGAATTGGGTGGCTACTATTCAGAAACTGAAAATGAGGAAGAATCATTGGAAAGCCTCCAGCAACATGAAAACGAGGAAGTATCATTGGAAAGCCTCCAACCACATCCAAACATCAAAGGACTGAGTATTGTTAGCTACGGAGGCCTAAAATTTCCTGCTTGGTTCTCATCTCTCACAAATCTTGTGGATCTAATGTTATCTGGTTGTGATAATTGTAAACACCTACCACAATTGAGTTTAATCCCTTCCCTGAAGTATTTAATGATCGACCAATTTCCTAAGTTGGAATACATTGATAGGAAAGATGATAACAACTTCAGCGGTGCTAGAGGTCAAGGAGGAGAAGGAAGATCAACATTTTTTCCATCCCTAAAGAGTCTTGAACTTTCCGGGTGTCCTCAGCTGATGGGATGGTGGAAAAAGAATGATGATGATGATGCCGTGGCTGAATCAATTACTGTGTTGCCACAGTTTTCTTGTCTGTCTACATTGGCAATTTATGGTTGCCCTCTTTTGACTTGGATGCCACTTTTCCCATCTCTTGAAGAGACCCTGACTTTGAGCAATGTCAGCTCAAAACTCTTGCAGCACATAATGAACATGAACATGATAACTTCAGCATCATTAGCAATCACTCTTTCTTGTCCATCTTCTTCTTCAAATTCAGTTGTCCAGCCGCTCTCCAAGTTGAAATGTCTGAAACTAGTGCAGATTCATGAACTGCAATCTCTACGTGAAGAATGGCTAGAAAATCTCATTTCTTTGAAGGATTTACGGATCAGAAATTGTGAAAAATTGAGGTATCTGCCTCAAAGCACTCAACGCCTCACCACTTTACGTATTCGCGACTGCCCCCTTTTAAAAGAGAAATGCGGAAATAGCAAGAGTGAAGATTGGCCTATAATTGAATGCATTCCAAATATAGAGATTGATGGCCGTAGAATTCAATGGGAAGGCCATTACCGGTTAGATGATGGAGAGCTTTCAGAACATTGGTCAGGTATGTTTTTCGTGTTTATTCAAACTTTGGTCCATTGAAATCTTAACCAAATTTTGTTTTCTTGTTTCTATTTTGCATCTTCTAAACTTGCAACTTCATTTAGGTATTGAATTGCAATCATAATCATTACTTACTTATGCAGATGGTAGTATTCCTGAATAGCTGTTAAAATGAGGGAGACAGCTCTCTTGCCACTGTATCTAGACTTCGTCAACAACCTGGTAAAAACAAACTGAGAATACTTTGTTTAGAATACTGGTACGTATTTAGTTTCCTTGTTGATTTTTTATTTTCTGCAGTCAATCAGTTGTTGCTTTTCCTAATTTCTTTTTCAGGTTTGATCTCGTTCTTTCATAAACTGCCATGCGATGCGACCCCATCTCAGTCATATTTTGTCAAAGCTGACAGTATCCATGTCCACATCAGGTTTGTTAATCTGCCTTAGTCCTAAGCTTTGGAAACATATAATTTAAAAGTTTAATTGGAGTTATGTTTTTGTTGGAAAATTCCTTTGCAGATTCTTACGAAATAAATGATCAAAGACTAAATCTTAGACAAATTTGATTATGATATTTAGTGCTTGATTTTAAGAATTAGTTTAGAAATATTGATTTGATCAATATCATTGATGTTACTTACTTAACAAATTGTCCATGACAGAGAAGGAAATAGGTCAGATCAGACTCGAGGTTTACCTGAGCCGTGCCCGCCTTGGTTAGAAAGATGAACTCCACAGGGGCTATTTCGTTTTGTTATGTGATGCCACAAAATGTTGTAGTAATTTGTACATTGTACTAATTTGGACATGTCCATAGAGTGAGACTTATAATTGCACTCCTTACGTGACACCACAAAAGTTCAGTAGTTGGTACGTAAAATTCAATGGGAAGGTCGTTACCGGTTAGATGATGGAGAGCTTTCGGAACATTGGTCAGGTATGTTTTTCCTGTTTATTCAAACTCTGGTCCATTGAAATCTTAACGAATTTTTGTTTTCTTGTTTCCATTTTGCATTCCAACTTTATTTAGGTATTGAATTCTAATCATAATCATTACGTATGCTGATGATAGTAATCTCGATTAGTTGTTAAAGTGAGTGAGACAGCTCTGTAGATGCCACTGTATCTGGACACTACTTTGTCAACAACTTAGTAGCTACAAACTGGGAATACTTTGTTTTAGAACGCTGGTATGTGTTTAATTTCCTTGTTGGTATCTAATTTTCTGCAGTCAGTCAATTGTTGCTATTCCTTATTTCTTTTTTAGGTCTGAGCTCGTTCTTCCATAAGCTGCCATCCGAGGCCACGGTTCTTGATATGCAGTCATGTTTTGTCAAAGCTGATAGTATCCATGTCCGCATCAGGTTTGATATCTGCCTTAGGCCTAAGCTCTGTGAAATGTTGAAAATTTAACTACAAGTCCAAGAACCCATGAATCTTCTATAGTGGATCATAATTTCTTTGATTAAAAACTTTCGCGCTTGCGTGGTCGAAGTCCTATGATCACTAGACAACCCATCAGTAGCTGTAACTATGCGAAACTAAGAATCTGCTTTGAACTTGCTGTATCAGCCATGTGAACACTGGACAACAGACGACAAAGGCGTAACGGTTCGTATAATTCATAACAATCGATCCACCATCACGAGGATAACTGAATGATCAATGAGATGTTGTAAAAGGAGTACAAGCATTATTTTGATTATTGAATACCACTCAATGCATACGATTTTTCCCATAGGAATTGCTCCTGATGTTACCCAATTTCTGCTTTGGATCGGAAAGTACCATCAGGAGCTCATTAAACTAAGAAATAGTCTTTTTCTATGAGCTATGAGGATTTGCAACCATTTTGACATCTATCGTGACTCTATTTTCTTAGTTTGTAATGTACAACCTGTAAGTTAATGAATCTCTTTCTTTTCTCTTCTTACTTTTATCAAATCATCTCAGAGGGAAGGGTAGGTTAATTTTAACAATATAAAATTTACTGTCCGTTTGGTTCAATTTTTAGAGGGAAAAAAATTATTATTTTTCATTGCAAAAGTTATTTTAAAAAAAATGAATATTTGACTGTAAAATTTAAAATATTTTTTTAATAGAAATGGCTTTTCAGAAATTAAAATACAATTTTTAAAAAAGTTCAAATTTAAATTTTAAAACTTTTTTTTTTTCTTATTTTAGTTTTTTTTTGGGTAGACTTGTTACCGTCACCTAAGTTTATGACATATCAGATTTTTATATGTTTATCGCAGATCTGCCACAGTTCTTTTGCAAACTGATCTTCACAAGAGAAAAGTAACCATCGATTTCTCAAGGGACATAACCCGTCTTCACTCGGTTCATTTCAGGTACTTGCTTTCGTTTGCTTTTTTGTAATTTCTCGATCTATTAGTTTCATTTTTTCTGATGTTAGTTGCTTCCATTTATCGATCTATTGGTTTCATTTTCTGGGTCAATCCATTATTCGCTAACGTATGATTGTATTTTGCGGACTCCGACCATTCTTTCTACCTGTAATCCACATTTCTAGTTGTCCTGTAATCCACTTCTGCTGGTCACCTACGATCGATCATACTGTTTTTCTAGTTTTCTACCTACGACCGATCATACTGCTTTTCACAAGACATTTGCAGTTCATCGTTTCCTTCTTGGAATGCAATCACTAGAATTCTGTTGCTTGTTGCTTGACTGATGTACGCATGCTGAGCTCACCTTCACCTCTCTGTAATAAATGAATTGTTGCATGCCAATTGTTTGATTATATTTCCAGTTGAAACAATTCTCGTCTTCACACAACAACTGTTAGTGTTTTGACTTTAAAATAAACCTTAAAGTTTTCTTATTCTTTCTACTATGCTGAATGGGGAGAAAAAACAGAGAGAGAAGGATTTTAATGGCTATGATGGTTCTTGAGATAAACGTTCATTGTGTAGAGATTTTTACCATAATTTCGGGCAAAACACTTCCACATAGCCATTAAAATCCTTTTCTCTCTCTCTCTCTGTTTTGTTATGCATCAGTATTTGTAGATAACATGATTGCACTTGAGTTTTGACATTACTTGTTTCTTCACTTCTAATCGAGTTTGTATGGAGTGAACTACTTGGTCATTTATCCTCTCCTATTATTTAGTTATGTATAAAAAAACTTATGTAGTTGAGCCCTCCAACAAATTGGTCATCTGAAACATGAACACTTCTCTAGGTGTTGAAGAATTTCCTTGATACAGCTGAAGTTGAAGTAAGGTCACTTATTTCCTTGTACTCTGAAGTGGTGAGTTTTCTGTGTTTAAAATTGTTTATGACTGCTTTGCACAGTTCATCACTGGTTTTGGTGCTTACCTCACTTGGTACTATTGTTCAGGGAAGAAATGCAGATTCATTATCCCAGTACTTTGGAGAAGATCCAGCTTGTTGTCCTTTTCAACAAGGTTTAGTTGCAAACTTATCATCCTTTCTTGCAACTACATTGATTCAATTGTTCTAGATATTGTTTACTTTGGTTATTTTTACAGCTCCATGGAATTAGGTTTGTTCTTTTGGTAAATGGGTTTTGATTTATTAGTTTCTTACTGATTCTTTTATTATGTTAGAAAAAAGTTAGATGCCTGGTTATGAGATACTTGTATGTTAATATAAACTTCAATTGACTTTTACTTCTGGAAGCTCAGAGAGAAGGGTTTCATCTGTATTACAAAATAATTAATGCACTTCTATTCCAATTACTGATATTTCTGCTGCATTTCTACTTGGCAGTCACACAGATATTGGTTGTCTTTGTTAAGATGTTCAGTAAGTCAAGAGAGGAGAATGAGAGACAGGCTGATGCTGAAAAGAAGAAATTGGAGAAGGAAGTTATGAAAGAACGGGTAGCGTGTAATCTGCCCTTGAAGAAAGATGTTGCAGATTGTGACAAGACTAAAGGCTTACAGCTTCTGAAACATGTATCCTAAGCATATTCTGTGGCAGAGCTACCCAAAAAAGGCTTGCACATATTTGGCAGTAAGTGAGCCTCTTGGATGTTTGTCATGTTCCTCCCTAGTCAGCAAGATGGTAATTTGGTCAGATGCAACCAGCAATGGATTGGTTTATTGCTTTTTCGTAGAACCAACAATTTCAAGCAAGCTGAGCTCTCCTAGAGATGGCGATGGAAACACGAATTGCTGCAAGTAATGATTTAAATGTATAGGCTGTAGGTACTTTTTTAAAAAAAAGTTATAGATACTACACTACAGGAAATGTGTAATAACATCTGTTCTGTATATTGATAACATTCCTACACTATTCACGATAGTATTAGATTACATTGACCAATCACACAATCTTGGTTGCTCTTCCAAGTGCACCTCTAGTAATGAATCTTCTTGTTCGATATCTCTAAATAAATTTTGGTTTATTAATTCAGATCCCAGTGGAGCCTTAACCACATCCAACAGTGACACTAACAACATTGTAAAAAATAACAAGGAACCCCAGATAACTCCTCTTTGATGGAACTCCAGACCTATTGATTTACTATACACTAATCAGGAAAGCAGTATTTTTACGTATAATACTGTTGGACGAGCTTTTTACTTTTCCCATTTATTTTTGTTTTTGCTTTAAACCCATATATATGGTTTCTTGATTAGCATATCTTGTGTTCAAATTTGATCATCCATCCAAATTTATGGTTTGGACATAGGCAATCTCAGTTGAGTCTCGTTAGTATGAAAATGTCAATGATCATCAACCAAAAATATAGTCAAATAATTTTATTACAAAATAAAATTTAATTAAAATTAATAAAAGTGCTTTTTATTTTTATGTTGCCAAATAGTCTATTATATGAAGTTCTTTTAAAAAAGTTGTTTTTTTAGTTGACAGCCAAACAGTCAACTGGCTTCTTAAAAAAGCTCTTTTTAGAAAAGCTCTACTAATAAAAGCTCTACTGATAAAAGCTCTACTAATATAAGCTCATCCAAACGGACACTAAGCCAATTGACATCACTCTACTTCGGCTCAAATTATCGAGAACACCTATCCTTAGTGGAATGAATTTTTATAATTAACATAAAATTAAAACATTTTCAAATACGATAATTATCTATAATATATTTAAAATTAAAATATTTTTAAATAAGTAATTTTAAATAATAATATTTATTTTAATAATCAAGATATATACTACCGAACGAGTGCTAGTTTATAAACAAATTATTAAGAACTTTTTACTTATTTTAATTATTTATTTTAATAAATATAATAATATTTATCAATGAATATTTTAAAATAAAATTAATTTATTTATATTTTAGTTTTGTTCAACATGTAATTATTGTGAGTATTAAAAGTGTTACTAAATTGGCATTAAAATTTTAAAATTTTGTTTAAAAGAACAAAAATCACAACATAAAACATAAACCAAAAATCACAAAGAAAATATAAATGAGATTAAATGACCCTTAATTTCATGAATAAAATGGAAAAAGTTGTAACCAATATAATACCTCATCATTACATTGTAAGATTGATTAAATGAAGCAACTAGTGCCACAAATCTGAGTTCTAAATAGTAAATGTGTTAAATTCTTATATAAGAATAAGAATTAAGGATGTTTTATACATAAAAATGATTTCATAATCCAATATCTTAAAGCTTTGAATGAAGATATGAATCTTTTCATATACGAGTCATTCGTCTTCTTTCTTATTAGAGATTAATAAAAAAACTTTAACATAGTAATAGAATTAAATTAATTTGATGATGAGCTTTCTACAGATATACAATCCTACAAATTTTACGCATCAAATATATTCTTAGATGTGATAAAGGTGTATTAAATATGTTAAATTCAATTAGGGATAAAAATTAAGCATGGTTTATATATAAGAATGATCTCATAACTTAGTGACTTAATATTACAAGTAATATATGAGTTTAATATATTAGTTATTACAGATATGAGTCATTATTCTTCTTCATAATTAGATTAATAATATGGAAATATTGACATTAGGAATATTGTTAGCATTTTAGTAGTCCCTAATTTTTTTATAGGATAAAATTCTTAAGAAATTATGACAGGATCTAGTCTTACAAGCAGTAACAGGAAAAATAAAATGTTTTATGATTTTTCGAATTTCAATATAGCTTTAATCTATATCATGATCAATTCATAAACATAATGATTCATTATAACATAAATTCATAATTTATTGTGAAGCTTGATTCCTTTTTTGTAATTCCCCTCAAACTGATTTTAAAAATAGATTTATCTCAATCACCGTAGTCACATAAATGTCTGACCTCTAACCTTATCTATATAAAATATTGAAAGAACTCTATAAGTAATGTAGAGAGGGGTAAGCTACAAAGAGCTAACTCTTTTATAGCCTACACCTATTTTTAATAAGGTTTGTGTTGGATCCCGATTCCGGAACCCAACTACAAATCAACTGAACACTCATAAACCCACTGTTAAGAACTAAACATGATCAACCTTAAATCGAATCCGAAACAGAACGAAAAACAATGAATCGGATCATATAGCGAAGCAAACACATGAATCGGAAACGAATTCCAAAGCGAATGAAATG
>JAOTIZ010000926.1:0-11575 GCA_027123425.1 Erythroxylum panamense | reverse complement strand
TCATTAAATCAATTTAAGATCAACATCAAATCCATAAATGTATGAACATCGAAATAATGAAAAATGCCTTTATTAATCAAAAAATGATTTATACAATAAGTGCTAAAGGTGACTGCCTTTAAAGCACTTCTCTAACAGAATAAAATGGGAAGAAATGAACATTTAGATTACTTATGATATGATATGTTTGGTGTACAAAATATATTTGATGGCTTTAATGAGTTAGTTTGATTGTCCTAACGTACAATTTTCATAGAGTATGTTCTCGAATATCCTCTAGTATATTCGGGCTTATGCTCTATGGGAGTGGAATATTACAACAATAGTCACCTTTAATATAAGAATAAGAAATAGTATATTATTTCTAAAACACAACGAAAGTTAAGATTAAGATATGATTATCTATATAACCTATCAAATTAACAGTTATATAAATATATAAAAGTATATAAATTTGGATTTGTAAAAAGATTCCAACAAAGTTTTATATGAGATAAAAAAAATTATTTGATAATTGCCCAAAATTTTTAGTGGATTGATGCATGAATTCAATGGACTTGTTAACTCTACAGAAACTATTTAGGCGAGTTATAAATAATTATTACAATACACCAACTTTTTGAAAATAATATATTATATTAATTAAGAAAGAGTTATCCTAAAAATTGAATAAAAATATTATAAGTAAATGGTGTTTAAAATTGTAAGAATTTGAACTCCTGCTTACTTATTTGTACATTGTATTTTATTCATCCGTGTATATTATTAATGAAAGTATTATTTCTTTCATTATATATCATTTTTTTAGTAGTCCTATCTTCTCACTTCATACTCATATCCAACTTACTTTAAGGAGATAAATTCTTTAGATACTTGCCATTTATGCCTTTTGATTTCATGCAATAATTGTTTCTAGGAATAACTCTATTAAAAAGTTTTATTCAACTTGAAAATGTCTTCCCATCTTGATGACTATTTACATTTTTTCTTAATAGATAATATCATTTTATACATAAGATTTCATTTAATGAAATTTAAGTGAAAATTTTCCCACATAATTTCTTCTTCTTTTACATGTGAATAATGTATAAGGCTTTTATTCTCTAATTATTTAAATTAATTAAATATTTCATTATAGAATTTTGTAGATTCATACTTGAATGAGTATATTTCTTTAATGGTTATTTAACATTCAATGATATTAGTGTGTCATGTTCATATATCAAAGTAAATGATGTGATTTTGGTAATTTTCTTTTTTATTTTTACGGTTCTAGATGCCCAAAGAACCTTTAACATAATAAAATCTACCTATTAATGTTTTTAAAAATATTTTACTAATGATTTAATAATAATTGTTAAGGTTAAATAGACTAAACCTACTTGTAATTTAGCCAATTTTCGCTTTATATATTTTAAAAACTATCAAATGCCCCTTATACTTAACTATTTATTTTAAAGATCTCCTTATAGTCTTCGTTAAGTATTTTATGTCTAGAAACTACCATATAAGCAACAAGACGTCATTTAGAAATTAGCGCCTAAACAATATCATTACATACTAATTAAAGCATTATATAGATTTTTATTTAATATGAGATGGCATCATGTAAGGGTTTGTTTCTCTTCATCTAACAATGCTATCTTTCTTTTGTACCAATTGTTATACAAGCTATCCTTTGTTATAATATGGTAGATTATGATGTCATTTATATGCCTTATCTAAGAAATACTTTATGATGACTAATGATAGATAACTCCCTAAAATTAGCAAATAAGTATAAGGAGGTATTTAATAACATTTAAAATTGGGTGTAAAAATGAAAAAGGTTAAACTAGAGGGAGGTTTGGTGTATTTAGTCCTAATTTCATTTAGAGATTTGATTTGTGCATTAAGTTGACATACTAAGGAGTGAAATATAAGAGTAGAAGATTAACATGCATTAATAATTCAATCATTTCCTTACTTATAAGCAAAGTCTCTTAATGTTATTGTCAATAATTGTAAAAATATTAAAGAAACAGTACTCATTAAAAAAATAAATAACCTGATTTATTGTTCCCAATTTTGTACGATTATTACCCAATTTTAAAAATTAATTTACTATTGTATTAACAAAGTTGTACTACTTTAAAGATCGAGTGTGAAATTTTCAATTAAATCAATAATTTAAGGTTAAATATTTACTCTTAATGTAGTGTTTGAATACAGTGGATCTGGAACACTTAAATAATCACACAAATAAAATAACAAAAAGGAACACTTAATTTTTAAGTGCTTTTTAATTAGATTCTTTGACCATTGCATAAAATGAAATATTTGATGACCGTATATAAGTACATTTAGTTATATAATCCTATAGTTCAGAAAATTCCAAAAGAGGTTGCTAGGGTTTAAATTTTGAAAAAAAAAATAAAAGAGGGAAATTATTTCCTAAATTGCTATCACAAGGTTCTTAAATTTTAGATTTGGACATAATAATCTCCCATATAATAATCCATACCATATGGCTATAGAACATAAATCACTCACTGTTTATAAAGACAATAAGCAATTCTAGTCTCGCTAAATAAAGATAACTAATATACATTTAATGCCTAAGTGTTTCACTTAGTGATTTACTATGTTTTCATATCTAATTACCTTAGTTTACAATGACTACTCTTGTTGTATTACATATGCATTGAAGGAATTTTTTTTGAAAATTAAAGAATTGTATTGACAAAGTAAGATTAAAGAACATTCTCGAAGAGGATCTATACTCTCCTTGGTCTTTTACAACAAAACCAATATAAAATGACATCATTCAATTAGCTCCACTGGAGTGACATCGTTACACCAACAAACACATTCATTATACCAAAACATTGTTGTTTGTAACAGAGGTAAGCTTCTCTCCCTTCTACATGTCGAAAGTTCTAATATTACGAAATTAGGGTTGTATGATTAGAGGATTTTATGGAAGCATTAGTGTTAAAGAATTAGAAGTATTAAGTGTTGGTTTATGCCCTACAACCAATCACTTTGATTGTAGTTTAGTGAAAAATTATTTAAAGGCATTCTTTATCTTGTACATGTTTAGATGTATATGATAAAGTCCATGGGAAAATTATACATTGCAAATAAAATTATAAGGAGATTATAATTATGAGATTCATATTGCATTTATGTATTATTCCTAAATGTTCCTAGTTATTGTTCTATTAAGATTGGACATTAATAAAATATAAAAAGACTAGCACACGTTTTGGTTTTCCTTATGAAGGAAGTGGTTGATCTCATAGGCTAAAGTATAGAGATACTTAAACAAACGTATGGGTACTTGTTAGAGAACAAGTTCACTAAACATACCTGATATTAGAAATCTATTTGGAACATTACTTATATGTCTATGAAATTCTCATTGTGATCATTGTTAAGTGATCTTTTGATTTGAGGTCACCAAAGTTATCTTGTATAGGGATTGATATGTTTTGATACTATTTATGGCCTATTTAATCATGGGTCGGTCAAACTATAGTCATTAGATGTAGCATGAATTCTATGGAGATAGTTGCGTGATCAAGATAGGAGTCATCACCCTAAAGTAATTATGGAGAATGTTCCATTGTTCTCGATTAGTATTGATTCACGAAATCCTTGGCCAAGGCATAATGACGTTTTATAAATAGTTTACAGATGTCATTAATTAAATCGATAACTAATGGAGGAGAACTAATATGATTAGAATCAAAATAGAGTAGACATTAATTTCATACTCTATGTCTAATCGAAACATTGTATAATAAAAGGATTGAATTATAAGGTAAATCATGCATAGAAAGCTTAGTTAAAACCATTCTTAAATATTTGGGTGGTCATGATGCATTACTAGACGCCAATCTTGATATATGATTATAAATTATTGAATTAGACAATTAAAGATAAATTAAAAGGATTTAATTTATCTAATTCTAATTATAAATTATAATTATAATTTGTAATCATCGCCAACATATTTGATAAGCTAATGGGTCTCACATATAGAAAGGATTGAAGAGGGCAAAGTTAATTTAATCAAATTGGACTTGATTACAAAGTTTGAGAAACTGTATGATTAAATATAAGATATTTAAGAAGGATCAATACGAGATATTGAATCTTACATGGGCATAATTGATATTTAATTAGAATTATTTGTAATTCTAATTAAGTTTAATTGAAATTATCATTTTATTTTAATTAAATTATGAAAACATCCAAAGCTTATTATAAATAAGCTTAAGTTCTCTAGAGCTAGCACTTCTTGTTTAACCCTCTCTATAAGAGTTACAGAGTTCTCTCAACTCATTCTGTGGATACCATTAGAGGTTGGACATTTGTGCAGCTACGGTGGTTGAGTTAGATTGATTTCAGAAACAATTCGAAGGATATGACAAAATTATAATCAAGCTTCAGAGTAAGGTACAAATTAAGTTTTTACTTTGTTATGATTTGTGTTAATCATTTTATATAATTAAAGAGATCTTGGTTTTCAGGAAATCAAAGGTTGTACAAAAGTTTAGTAATTATTTCGCTATGATAGGGATCAGATTTCGACCTAGTTTTCCAACATTAAGGTTTATATTTTGAGGAATTCTAGAGCCATGTAGACTATGGCTTAGTGATTGTATTGAGTCATGCTTACTTATTCCATATTTTGGTTTCTCCTTTTTTTGTATGTTTCTAATGTCACAATGTTTAATATATTAATATTTAATAAATCCATACAATTTGTAGAGGTTTTTGAATGAGTTAATTTATTTAACTAAGGTTAGCATCCTCAATCCACAAACAAATTAACTTAATTATAATTCTCAAGTAGATAGACTAAGAAGGAACAAATTTAAAGAAATAGAAGAAGACACTTTTGTATAGAGAGAATGAAACATAATAAGATTACATGGGACTAAAAAGAAAAACAAATAAGACAAATTAATGGTGGTGACTAAAGATTCAATATGAGCAAAATACTCACCTTCTTCAATATGTAACATCAATTTTGCTAAGAATTATAGATTACATGCGTTTTTTGTGTTTGAAATTTTAATGGGTATTATCTTGCACGAATTGATTTGGTTAAGTTTGAAAGACAAGGTTGTTTCTTTAATCTTTAAAATGGTAATAGACTAAGTAATAAGGGTGTAAGAGAGATGGGTGTACAGAAAGGAATAAAGAGTTCAAGAACAACTTTTTTCAAACTTAATCAAATAGCTACATACAGCCATAAGCATATCCTATATGATATGATAGCTAGATCAATGCAAGTTAGTAACACATGTATGAATTCTTAAAAGTAGTGCTATTCAATGTTAAAAAATGAAAATTGAGATATTTTCAAAACTCTTAAAATTGAAAGATATTTTAAATAATTTGTTTTAAAATTTATATTGTTCTTGCTATTATTATAATCTAATATTAGTCTTTTAGGTCTTCCGTCTTGTAGTTAGCTTATACTTGTAAATAGGTAGTACTTACTTACTGCTACTACTACTACTGCTACTCTTGCTACTGCTGCTGCTATTACTACTACTCCTGCCACTGCTACTTCTACTACTCCTGCTGCTACTGCTGCTGCTATTGCTACAACAACTACTACTACTACTACTATTACTACTACTACTACTACTACTACTACTACTACTACTACTACTACTACTACTACTACTACTACTACTACTACTACTATTACTACTATTATTACTACTACTACTACTATTACTACTACTTCTTAGTAATAGTTGTAACGCTAGACTCTCTGAGTACTTTTATATTGTTATGTAATTAGAGATACTACTATATATAGATATATACAGAGTTTTATATGAGATGGTTGTATATGAGTTCAAAGATGTATTTAAATCATTTTGGGTATAAATGTCAATAATTTATAATGTTATAAGATCTTACATAAACTTAGAGTTCATCGGTATGCGAAATCTTGGAGATTTCTGACATATAAGCTTCTAAGTGTGTAAAACTAAGTCCATTGGATGGATATGACCATGGTGGTTGAGTTAAATGTGTTCTAATTCCTTACAGGTGATTAGACATGATTTATAGACTTATTAGACGCTTAGAAACTTAATTGGAAAGATTAATGCACATAAGGGCTTATTTGCCAATTGTTAAAAGTCAAAGGACTTAAACATAATTTTTCAATTCTTGGAGGGACAATATGTAATTTTATAAAGTTAAGGGGCTTAATTATTATTCTCAAAAGTATGAGGACCAAAATAAAAATAAAAGTTTTGGCAATTCCCAAATTTTGGGCTTAATTGCAAATTTAGGAAAAGTTAGATCGTAAAATGGTAATTTCACATAACCCAAGGGCAAAAAGGTAATTTCACCATATTTTGGTCAAACAAGAGTCAATATTCTAGACCCTTCTTCATGTAAGGTCGTGCACCCCATTATTAAAGACTTAAAACATGTTTTAATTAAAAGAAAGGAGAAGAAAGGAGAAGAGAGGAGGAGAAGACCAATTTTCAGCTATTACTAACCTTACCCCGTTGTTTTGATTATCCAACACAAATAAAAGTGTTCTACTGTAATTTGGGGTCAAAGAACTCAAATCTATCATTAGATTTGAGAAATTATACAAGGATTTTAAGATATCATCAAAGGAAAGTTTAGGTAAATTTTGTCTTATCTCTCTCTACGTTAGGATTTTGAGTTTGGTGTTAAGATATGTTGTTCTCCATGCTTGAATATGGATGAAGCATGGTTTAGGTGAATGAAAGGTTTCATGGAGATGGCTCTTTAAGCCAAAACCAAAATGTCCCCTTTTGGTAAAAGTTTGTGAATTTTTGAATATCTTTTGAAATTGATGGTCTAAATGAATTATATGGTGTTAATTGTACATGTATAATGTGAATTGATGATGAAAAATGAAGAAGAAATATGTTAGATAGGCTTGGTCTAAATGATAGAAGAAGGAATGGATTAATGTGATGAGTTGTATAATTATGATAAATATGATTTAAATGAAGATAATTAGATTGAATGGAGTGGTGAAATGTGTTGTTGATTGGAAATATTTGTTATATAATAAAATAGGAGCATGAATTACCGTTATAAAGCCTTAAAAATATGACTTAAAAGTCATGCATAATAGGTGTTTAATAAAATGACTAAGTGAACTTGGCTTAGGATTTAAGGATTTGTAACGATATACATTAAAAGCTACTTTCATGTTTACTTGGAATAAACTTGAATTATTCCTTGAATTAATAAATAATGACACAAAGTGCTTGAATAAAAATGTACGTAATTATGTTTTAAAATGATAAATAATTGGATTAAAGGCATTAAATGCCTTAGAAAATGCAAAAGAAAACTAATGTGAATAGTAAGGAAGTAATCATGTGAGAAGTTTAATGGTCAAATCATATAGCTTAAAGAGAGTGATATTATGTTTCATACACTTATATGATGATGTATTAATATGACATATATGTTTGAGTAGTAAATACATTGTATGTTTTTTATGTATAAACGTTCGGGAGCTGTGAATCAAGGAGTTTATACCGAGGATTTTTGAAGTTGAGGGAGTGTACACCTTCTTTTGATGTGAGTTGGAAAAACCATATTTCTTATATGGGATTAGATCACCCTAAGACATGTATGATGACTTGTATGTGAATTTTGAACCTAGGTAATGCATAGTATAATTGAATCTCAAATTGATGCTAATATGCTTATGATTTTACGAAATGATACTGTTTTGAACAACTTTGTATTTGGAGTGAAAAAGATGACTTTTATTCATGAAATAATGTTTTGGAATTTTCATACACATAATCGAGTCATGAATGCTGCATGATTTTGTTCTCTTTGTCTTAGAGCCGTGGCAAAGTTTCATTTTATCGGTTGGACCGATAAATAAAGGCACAGTTCCTTACTTGATTTTTGTACTTAATATTTGTATATGATTTTTGTGATTAGTGAGGTAACAATTGCCCAATCGTGTGCCAAGCACAATTGATTAAGCGACCTCTATACCCTTGACGTTGGTACATAAAAGTCGAGTCCCCATATCGATACCTTTCTATGGGACTTGTGAGTGATTCCATACCTAGGGTCTGGACACAGACGAGGTTATCACGTGGGGTCATGATGCTCTTATAGACTATAGCATGGACTCACCACGAATGAAAATCAAGCCAACACCAGAAATCGGTGGGTGTGTGCATTAGTTTGGCTGACTAGTGGTGACACAAATAAATGTTTTGGCTTATTATGATAATTGTTTTTTGTCAAGATTTGATTTATACACGTGATGTCTTTTTACTTATGTGTACTAGAACTGGAACTTATGTTTTCCCGACAAGTGATTAATAGGCTAGGCCTATGTGGCTCCGAACTAGTATACGTTGAGTCATAGCCTAGGCCTATGTGATGTATGTTACTTCATAGGTTATTTATACCGTCTTGGTGAATATCGAGTTTTATTTGCGATATATGTTTTTTTTGCTAACTGAGTACATAGTGTACTCACCCCCTCCGCTTTCCAACCATGCAAGTTAATTTAGTGAGCTTAAAGCTCTAAGTGGATTGTGCGGTCTTTTGACATTTTTTGCATATTACCACACGTGGGTAGTTTTTGTCTTGTACTTTAGTTGCATAGTGGCTCATAAACTGTTTTACTATTTTACTATTTTTATTAGATTGGTTATGTTGATATGCTTTATGATTATATAAATTTAACTCTTGACATTTTGTTGTTGTAAAAGACTTTATGTATGAACTTTTGATACTGTTGTTGAGATTGATTTGAGTGGATTTAAAAACCTAAAGTTGTGATAGAAGTGTGTTTAAAATTGTTTGCGGGTATTTGATTGAGTATTGGGATTCTTAAAATACAATCATTTTGCTGCCCAAATTTTTCAAAAAAAAGGAGAGATATTCAATTAGCCTTGCATAGTCAGATTAAGGATATTGTGAGTGTCCTTAGCCTGGGTATGTGGCGGTTGTTATAGGCCTAATTTGGTATCGAGTTGTGACAATTAAATTGGTATCATAGCCTAGTTTTAACATTTTCAAAAGTGTTATTTCCATTTTCAAAAAGTTTATGAGCCTTAGGAGTTGAGTATAAGTGTCAAAAGTCTTTGGTGGAGAAGTTGAATCTCATATCGTTAAGTTGACGGCCTTAAAGGTCGGATGATTTCAACCTTGTTCAGAGTACTTGTCAACATACTTTAGGATGTTTAGGATATCAGATAAGCTAAGCTTAGCTTGATCTATTTTATTAAACAATATCTTTTTCCGTGACTTTATAGTGATAGCATGGTTGGGCGAGGAAGGAGAAGTTATCATAAGGTTGGACCGTTGCAACCTAAGTCAGAGGAACATAGCATTGAAGCAGTTGCAGAACCAAGAGTTGCTAGCTTTTCGGCTCTGAGGTAGCCTCACACTGCAATACCACTGACGGTATCACAGCCAGATTTACCACCAGTGTTGGACACCCAGCCTCGCGAGACACATGCCTGACATCCTAAGTGACATTTGAACGCGTATCCCACAAGGGTGGTGTGTCCCCACCAGTCAGTCACCATGATCAAACTCATTTCTCCTATTTCAAAACATATTTTGGGAAACTTCAAACCGGAATTACAAATTGACTTATTCTAGAGAAATGCTCCCCATTGACTTATCTTTCTAATAACACCAAAATTGTTTAGTCTGGTTCAGAAGTCTGAAAGTTATACCTCAAACTTTTTCGGACTGTTATTATACTAAAACAGTACACTATACTCAACTTCAATCTAGATATTGAAAGTCTTAGAGACTGAATTAAAATTCAATTTCTTCAGATAATTTGTATCTCTATGTATCTATGTTATTTAGAAATAAGAATCATCCCATTTGGAGCTCTACAGGTCAAACCATCATCAACATACCAAAGTATGTTCTGTAAAATATCCAATTCATACTCTTTCAACCGATACCCTTACTTTGATTCAGTCAATCTTTTTCAAATCAATACCAAAAGCTATAAATTTTTATATAGGTATAGATAAATGTGTTAGGAATCTATTGGTTCAAAAATTAGGTAATTTAGAGGTCAGACGACAAATTTATGGCTAAAAGAGTCAAAGGTGTTAAGGTTAGGGAACACTTGTGGGTCACGACCGCGACCTGTGAGCGATGTCGCGATTGTTTTTTAATTCCTTCCGCCGACCTGTTTTGGTAAAAGGGACATATCCTTCACTAGAGAAGTCAAATTAAGGACATTCTTAGACCATTTCAAAGAAGACTTCTAGACTTACAACTTCAATAAATACTCCGAAGAAATTTTTTGCCTTTAAAAGAGTCAAAATTTTCAATTTAATGCAGCTATACTGTATGTACATCTCATGCAGCATTACTAACTTATAATGATCATATCTCTCAACTCTAATATTCAAAAATTTCATACTATAAATCATTGGAAAGCTAAAAAGATAATCTACAACTTACAAGAAGACAACTTTGCCTAATTTAGCCTAGATCAATACAGTTTTTTCCCAGAAGTCAGAACATAAATTTTACCCTTATGAAAGCTTGAAAATGCAATGTACAAACTTTGAGAGTCATAAGCAAAACCACAATCATATTATTGGTTTATGCCCTATAGTCAATCGCTTTGGTTATAGTTTAGTGACAAATTATTTAAAGGCATTCTTTATTTTGTACATGTTTAGATGTATATGATAAACTCCATAGGATAATTGTACATTGCAAATAAAATTATAATGAGATTATAATTATGAGGTTCAAATTGCATTTATGTATTATTACTAAAATGTTCCTAGTCATTGTTCTATTAAGATTGGATATTAATAGAATTTAAAAAGATTAGCACATGTTTTATTTTCCTTATGAAGGAAGTAGTCGATCTTATAGGGTAAAGTATAGAGATACTTAGACAAACGTGTGGGTGCTTGGTAGAGAACAAGTTTATTGAACAGACCCGAAATGAGAAATTCATTTGGAATATTACTTGTATGTCTATGGAATTCTCATTGTGATGATTGTATGAGTGATTCTTTGGCTTGAGATCATCAAAGTTATCTTGTATAGGGATTGTTATATTTTGATACTACTCGTGATCTATTTTATCAAAGGTAATTTAAATAATAGTCATTGGATGTAGCATGAACTATATGGAGATAGTTGAATGATCAAGACAGGATTCATCACCCTAAAGTAATTAGGGAGAATGTTCCGTTGTTCTTGATTAATATTGATTCAGGAAATCCTTGGCTAAGGTGGAATGATATTTTGTAAACAATTTACAAATATCATTAATTGAATCAATAGCTAATGACAGAGAACTAATATAATTGGACTCAAAGTAGAGTAGACATTAATTCCATACTCTATGTCTAATTGGAACATTGGTTAATGAAAGTATTGAATTATATGGAAAACTCATGCACGAAAAGGTTAGTCAAAACCACTTTGACATTCCTAAATATTTTGGTTGTCATAATGCGTTGCTAGACGTCAATCTTGATCTATGATTATAAATTGTTTAATTGGAGAATTAAAGATAAATTAAAAGGAGTTTTAA
>JAOTIZ010000776.1:0-11588 GCA_027123425.1 Erythroxylum panamense | reverse complement strand
AAAAGAAAGAATAAAAGTTGATTAAAATGATGATTTAGGTGATATGTATGATTGTTGAGTTTTGGATTTATGAATGACTTTCCTATGGGAAATTATATGGATGTGATTGGTATAAGAAAGAATGGAAAAGAAAAAGAAGAAAAAAAATTTATACCGGATTTAGGATATGTCTTAGTCTAGGTTTCCAACGCGATCGTTTTTCTTCGATGTTTGTTCTCGGATGTCGGATATGTTCTGCTTTGAATTGTCTCCGTCATATGTTTTGATTAATCCGATTCGTATTTTGCTTCCGTATGTTGGTATTCATACTTTGTTTCGCATTCGATACTTCCGTTATTGTTATCCGATTCTTCGATTCGCTTTATTTTGCTTTGGTACTTTCGCGTTGCGTTTCGCTTTGATTCAGTCCACCGCTTCGTTCTTCACTTTTGTTTTTCCGATTCAAGTATTCGCTTCGCTTTCTATTCGTTTGCTTTGTGATTCGTGTTCATTTTTGCTATTGGCTTCCGCATTTCGCTATTCGCCCTGTTCTTTTCGTTCCGTTTATTAATCGTTTCTCTCGTTTCTTCGGTTGGGATCCGGTTCCTGGATCGGGTCCCAACATCACCTACGATATCGGGTTCGGGTCCTGCGGGAGTGGGGTGCTACATTTTAGATGCCTTTACCTGTGCTTGTTTGATAACAATTTGTCTAAAAAAAGACATTACCTTAACTAAATGATGCTCAATAGAGGAAGTACTTACCTTGTTTACACGATGAACATCATTGTAAGTGCCAAATTGTTGAGTATTAGTAGCCTTATGCTTAATTAACATTCAGGCCTCCATGGGAGTCTTCTTATAGAGTGACCCACCACTCGCTGCATCGACCAAGCTCCTTTCCATAGGTAACAATCCTTCGTAGAAATATTGGATAAGGAGTTGTTTTGATATGTTGTGGTAAGGACAGTTCGAACATAACTTCTTAAAATGCTTCCAATATTGGTAAAGGGACTCTCCATTGTGTTTCTTAATCCCACATATCTCTTTTCTTATGTTGGTTGTCTTCGATGCTGGAAAATATTTCTCCAAAAATAGCCTCTTCATCTCAATCCACCTGTTCATGCTCCTAACAAGCAAGTCAAATATCTAGCCTTTTGCTGCATGTTTCAGTGAGAATGGGATAACACTTAACATGATCTATTTGTTTGTCACCTCTGGAGGTTTCATACTCAGACATACCGTATCAAGTTCCTTGAGATGTTTTCCTCTCACCTAAAAATCCATGAAAATTAGACAACAAATGAATTGATCCAGACTTAAATTCAAAAGTAACATGTTCAGAAAAAATTAGGAAAAATAATGCATAATGGTCTTTCAGTTAAGTCTGGCGTAACCAACTCCCTTAATGTTCTTAGATTAGCCATTGTTTCCTTAAATTCAAGCTCTTATTGTATTTTTGGAGTTGTTCTAGTTTCCCTTCACAACCTCACAGGTTGTTATTGTACAGGTTCATTATGAGGAGATTTGGTTACTACCATATAATACACTAATAAACATGAAAAAATTAGATAATAACTAAAAATTATTATAAACAAATAAATATACAAAACACCAATTGAAATTAAAAGCAAAAACTATAGCACCACACTCCGCAACAACGACTCCAAACTTCTTGATGTATGTTGAATGCACTAGAAAATAAAACCTAACACTACACACTAAATTTTATAGCAGTAGTGAGTAGGGATCGTATCCATAAGGAATGTACGTGTAGCTTTTGTCATAAAAAGAATTGATTTTTAGGAAATAAAAGGGGTTTACTTGGATGCAATTAAGAAAATAAAGTAAGATGAAATCAATGAAAGCAAACCAAATCAAACAATTGAAGATTGATAAAATTGATGAATCCGTTTAAAATTTGGTTCTTGATTCAATCTCAGCCTATACATAAATAAATGTACTTCATTGTCTTGTTTTCATACCTCTATTAGAAACTATTAATCATAGGTTAATAATACGCTCTGTTAACCCCTGTTTTCCCTTAAATCTTGCTTAATCAAAATAAGCTCTTTAACTAAATCTACCTATCGAAAAACCTAAAATAAGCTGTCTAGATTTACTAGGACAACAGTAATACGAACTAGTAAAACAAATTAATCTAGGCAATAACCACAAAAGCTCGAGTTATTTAACCTATGTTATGTTATACCTAATGCCTTAACACCATTAGTTTACCACAAATGAATTGCAAACATAACTATTACATATTGTATTCAAGATTTTGGAAAAAGTTCTATATAAAAACAATCCAATGAAAGCAATCAAATCATTCTTGCATAAATACCCAAATTAATAAGCAAAGAATAACATAAACAATCTCTAAAGAGAAAAAGACTTAAAGATACACAATGAAGAGATGCTCAACATAGAGAAGATGCAGTTTTGAATAAAGGATGAGGAAAACACGAAGATTATGTAACAATATCTTATAGATAGCATCATTCAATCAAAATTGCAAGAAGATTCATTAGAGACAAAAGGGATATTTATAATATAATTTCTTTATTTTCTATTTGTTCTTCTAAATATTTGTTATTGGTTTTGTTTTCTATATGTAGGAACTAAAATTTTGTGTCTGGGTGTGATGAACCCTAAGTTGTGATGACAATATGATTTAATTTTTTATTTAATTTAGTTTCATTGATTATTTATTGTGATTCAATTATGTGTTATATTCTTGATCTATATATTTAGTGTCACAACCTGGAACTACATCGGGCACATGACAACCTCCTTATACTTGGGCTAAGGATACTCACGGTACCCTTAGCCCGACTATGCAAGGCTAACTGAATATCCTTTGAAAATATTTGGACAACACAATGACTATATTTTGAAAATCCCAAAACTCAATTAAAGCACCTGTAAATCAGTTTTAAATGCATTTCTATATTCACATTTAAAACTCTACCACAACTTCTGGACTTTTAAGTCCACTCAAGAGAAATCTCAACAAGAGTACAAAAGGTTCATACGTAAGGTCATTTACAAACCACAAGACAGTCAAGAGTTAATTTACAAAATCATAAAGCATATTTATATAACCAACTAAAAAACAAGTTCATGAGATATTATACAACAAAAGTCCAAAACAGAGACTACCTATGTGCGGTAATGCCTAAAAATGTCAAAAGACCGTACGATCCACTCAAAGCTTCAAGCTCACCAAATTAACCTACATGGTTGGAAAGCGGAGGGGTGAGTACACTATGTACTCAGTGAGCAGGAAAAACATATATCGCAAACAAAACCTGATACACACCAAGACGGTCTGGATAACCTAAGGACTGGTTTTTCTCACATCTAGCATGTACATAACCACCTATGAAGTGAACATACATGACATAGAAACACTTAGACCTAGCCTATGACTCAACATATACTGGTTAGGAACTACGTATGCCTAGCCTATTAATCACTTATCTAGTGAACATAGGTTCCAGTTCCAGTACACAAGAGCAGAAAAGCATCACATGTATAAATCAAGTCTTCTTAGGAAGTCAAATCTCAGAATAGGCCAAAACAATCACGCGTGTCGCCACTAGTCGGCCAAACTAACATACACACCCACCGATTCTCGGTGTTGGCTCAAATCTGTGTTGAGTCTGGAATACGATCGACAAGAGCATCGTGACCCTAGGCAATGACCTCGTTGATGATCAGATCTCTAGGTGTGCAATCACCTGCAAGTCCCATAGAAAGGTGTTGATATGAGGACTTGACTTTTATGTACCAGCGTCAAGGTACAGGGGTTGCTTAATCTATTGTTCCTAGCACACGAATGACCAATCGTTGCCATGGCTCTAAGCCAAAAGAGAACACATACACGCAACATGTATGACTCGGTTATGCATATGTAAGTTCTAAAACATTATTTCATGCAATAAAAGTCATCTTTTGCACTCCAAGTGCAAAGTTGTTCAAAAATGTAGTTTCAGAAAATAAAACATTGTTGTTTGCACTTCAAGTATAGTTTTGTTGAAAACAATATCATTTATCAAAATACATAATAAAAACATCAGTTGCACTCCAAGTGCAAAGAGTTATTTAAAGCAATGTCGTTTATTAAATACACAAGTATACTAGCATCCATTTGAGATTCAATTCTACTATACATTACCTAGGTTCAATAGTCACATACAAGTCATCATGCATGTCTTGGGATGTCGTAATCCCATTTAAGAGATATGGTTTACCCAACTTACCTTAAAAGAAAGAGTACACTCCCTTGACTTCAACGATCCTTGGTACAAGCTCCTTGATCCATAGCTCTCAAGCCTTTATATATACAAATATACAATGTATTTACCACTCAAACATTTATCTCATATTTATATACCACCACATAAGTGTATAAAATACAATATCAGTATCTTTAAGCTATAAGATTCGACCATCAAGCTTCTCATATGGTTACTTCCCTTATTATTCACATAAGCTTTCTTTTATATTTTCCAAGGCATTTAGTGCCTTTAATCTAATACTTACACATTTCAAAGCATAATTAAGCGCATTTTTATCCAAGAACATTAGGCCACTACTCATCAATCTAAGCAAAAATTCAAGTTCACTCTAAGTAAACATGAAAGTCTCTTTCCAAAGCACACCATGACAATCCTTAAATCCTAAGCCAAGTTCACTTAGGCATTTTATCAAATACCTAATGTGAATGACTTTCAAGTCATATTTTCAAGACTTTATCATTATCATAGTAATTCATGCTCCTATCTTGTTATATAACAAGCACTTCCAAACAACAACACATTTCACCACTTCATTCAATCCAATTCCCTTCATTTAAGCCATATTCATCATAATTTTACAACTCATTACATTAGTCCATTTCCCCCATCATTTTGGCCAAGCCTTATCTAATATACATCTTCTTCATTTTTTATCATCAATTCACATTATACATACACTATTAACACCATAGAATTCATTTAAACCATCAATTTCAAAAGATATTCAAAATTTCATAAACTCTCACCAAAGAGAGGGCATCTCGATTTTGGCTTAAGTAGACTTCTCCATGACTCATTTCATTCACTAAACCATGTTTCAAGCATATTCAAGCATGGAAAAAAACATATCTTAACACCAAACTCAAAATCATAATGTAGAGAGAGATGAGACAAAACTTACCTAAACTTTCCTTTAGTGATATCTTAGAATCCTTTGAGAATTTCTCAAATATAATGATAGATTTGAGTTCCTTGATCCCAAGTTAACTTAGAACACCTTAGTTTGGGTTGGAGAATTTAAAAAAATGGTGGAAATTTGGTGATGGCCGAATGGTGTTCTTCTTCTCCTCTCTTCTCGTTTGTTCTCCTTTCTTTCAATAAAAACAAAATTTTTTTAATATTTAATGGTGGGGTGCATGACCACACAAGAAGTAAGGGCCTAGAATGTTGACTCTTCTTTGATCAAACATGGTGAAATTACCTTTTTGCCCTTAGGTTATGTGAAATTACCATTATACCCTCCAATCTTTTCCTAAATTTGCAATTAAGCCCAAAATTTAAGAATGACCAAAAATTTTATTTTCATTTTGGTCCCCATACTTTTGAAAATTATAATTAAGCCCCTTAACTTTATAAAATTACATATTGGTCCTCTAAGAATTAAAAATTACATTTAAGTCCCTTAACTTTTGACAATTTGCAAATAAGCCCTTATGTATATTAACTTTTCCAATTAAGCTTTCTAAGTGTCCAGTAAGTCTATAAATCTTTTCTAATAACCTCTAAGGCATTAAAACATATTTAACTCGACCACCATGGCCATATCCATCCAATGGACACTATTTTACACACTTAGAAGCTTATATCTCGGAATCTCCAAAATTTTGCATACTGATGAACTCTAAGTTCATGTAAGGGCATATAACATTATATATCACTGACATATTTATTGAAAGGATTCGAATATATTTTTGAACTCATATGCAACCAAGTATATATCAATATATAGTAGTATCTCTAAGTACAGACCAATACAAAAAGGCTCAGAGAGTCTAGCGTTACATCTAGAATATTAGCTCATTATCTAATTTCATATGATTGAGATTGAGAAATCCTTTTGTGTGAATAGATCTACTATAATTGGAAGAAGTTGTATGCAAACCTAGAGATAGGTCGACATAAATCTTTTAGATTATGGTCAAATTTAATAGTAAAATTTATTAATCAATAATGCAATCTTATGGGTTTTAACTTAAAAGAGATTTTGGTTAACTAATAGAGCAATTAGTTGTTAATAGTTGATAAATGTAAATTACATCGTCTTTTAGGGCATAGTTTAATATATGTTTAGCTATTAATTCAATCATTTAGTATGTGTTTAGGTTAGAAGTATGTTTTGTTAATTATTTATGTTTTAAGTCTTTTATGGGTTAGCACAAGTCTTTGAGCTTAAATATTATATTTTTGAGGTACCTTGATGTGTTTGCTAGTATTTCAGGGTCAACATCGAAGAATGGATTTGGTGACATTCAGGTTGAAACAATGGCCACGAACGTGATAGAAGTATCAGATTTAGCCCATGATTATGGCCTACATCGAGCAGACACGTAAACACCCAAGAACGTCAAGTTTTGAGAGATTTTTTGGACCTTTCGGTCCCAAAACACCCTAAGACTGCCCAGAACACAAGAGGATATTTAAAGACCAAGAAAAGAGGTAGAGAGGAGGTTTTGGCATCATCTACCTTGAGAAACCCTAGAGAGAAATCATCGCGAGATAGAGGAAGAGGAGAAGAAACTTACTTGACGTACTTCCAAAACCAAGAGGTTTCCTTACATCATTACCTCCCATCATTCATTTAGATTGAATTTCCTATTTAATTTAGTTTTGTTATTGTATAAATTTGGATTAATAGTTGATGATAGGATCTAGAATGTTGAGGATGTTATAAACTCACCTTCAGAATTTTATTCTTGTATTAATGAAAATCTAATTGTTTATATGTTTATTGTATTTGTTATCATTTGATTCAGGAATGACATAATTTGATAATAAACTGAGAGGGTCAATCAAATGAAAAACGATTAAATTAGGCTAACAAGAGTTAGGTGATTTAATAGGAACAAGAATTGAATCAAATTAAGAAATTGTGTGAAGAGAGATCTTGCATAGGTTTCTGATAGTTTATTAGAGAACTTCAGAACTAATTAGGATTTTAGATAGACTGTAAATTGAGAGATTGCAACTTTTATAATTTGATTTGGATTTATGATTTAAGTTTACTGGTTATAACTCAAGAGAGAGTAATCAAACTTAGGATAGTCTAGAGCTAACAATCCAATAATTCATAATCAGTTAGGTTAGCATTAAGGATAGGTAAATTTTCGTTTCTCTCAATTGGTAATTTCTTTCGGTTGATTCTTATGTGTGTTGCAATTGCTTAATATTTAGTATTTCATATTTGATTCTTAATTTGATTAATTGAATTAAGTTGTTGTATTAGTTTCATGCAAATTGAATTTATGTTATTGTTTCTAGCCTTAGATTTTAGGATTAGATTAACTCCCTCCTCGTGGGATTGAAACTTTTGGTATTACACTAACGAACCGTGCGCTTGCGAATTATCGAGGGTTATTAATTAAAACTTACACATAACAAATTACTCAATCAATAGTATTAAGAAAGATATTAACATAAGATAGGAATTTGCATGGTCTAATAATCAATAATTTAATTTCATGATAAATGGTTAGTATTTAAGAATTCCTAGGGGGATTCATCACCTAGGTACTATTTTCTTGATATTAACTTTTCAAAGTATTTTTGTTTGTTTAAGTTCATTATTGTGTTAATTTTAGTTTAGTTAGTTTAGTTTAATTTTTAATTAAATCTACAATCTAATTCAGTAGTTAGATAATAGGAAAAGGATGAATACTGTTACTTTCAATCCTTGTGGGATTGACTCGTACTTGTTAGTGTTAGCTATAACTACACCATTCGCTTGCAGTTAAAACTGATAAATCTTTATAAGCATAAAAATCATTAGTCAAGTTTTTGGCTCCATTTTTGGGGATAGTAATATTAGGAAGGCGTAGATTTTATTAATCTAACCATTACTTTTATTTATTTTATTTATATTTTATTGTGATTTTGTTTTTATTTTTGTTTCTAATTTTTATTTACTTATTCATTTATTTATGTTTTGAATTTATATATTCTTACTTAGTGTTTGTGGCATATTGTTAGGATTTAAACTTCATCGCTATAGCTACAAACCACAATGGAAGGATAGAGAGGACAATATTCTCATGGGAGTTATAGTATGTCATCGCATATGGCAACATCACAAATTTGGGATGAGACAATAGTGACATGAATTTGGAAGTTCAACCAGTATCCACTCTATGATGTGACAATTAGGGGGGGGTGTAACCATGACAATTATGAATGTCAAGCACCAAATTATATGTGAGAGCAACCATATTGCATGCAAAATTGGCCTCAAAGTACACCATATGAGAATACTTATAATTCATAATAGAGTTACCCTTATGCTGATGGATGGAATTATTATGCTTTAATTGAATCTCTACAACCACAACAATAAGAAGAATGACTTACAAATATAATAATAAAATATCTTGCCAAAAATGAAGCTAGTCAACATAAATTTGAAGATGGATTTTCTTCAGTTGAATATATTAAGCTAAATGCAACATATTATTTGAGCTTATTAACGCCTCAAATTGAAGAAGAGACAAAGGTCTACTTTATGAATGAAGTTATATTTCAAGAAGATGAGGAGATAACTATTTTTATAGAAGAGAGACGAACAAATGACAGGGGAAGTAAAGGAAGAAGCCTCTATCAAGAAGAGTAAGTAAAAGAGTGGCAAAAGATGATTGAAGAAGAAGAAGACGAGGAAGCCTCTGTCTGATAAGAGGACGCTGAAGAATGGACAAAGTTGATTAAGGAAGAACAAGAGGAGGACCCAAATAAGGAAACTATAGATGAATCATTGGTAGTCACCTTGAGGAATGATTCTAACTTCCTACAAGACAAATTGTTAAAGTCAACTAAAGATTTAGGTATTTTATTATTCCTTATTTTATTAACTGTTTGTTGTTGAAAAGGGTATGAATGGATTCGTCATATTTTAATTTAATACATTATGACCTTATTATTATCTTATAACATTTGGCTTACTAACAGACTATATGGAGAAATGAGTGGAAGCAAGTCACTAATTATAAACCAATATTTATGGTAAATATGAAAGGTACCTCGAGCTAATGACATTAAACTAGTGCTACTTGGGAGGCAACCCAAGCCTTAGGATATGTTTTATTTCTATTTCATGTTGTTTCCATTTTTTTAAAGTTAGCATAGGACTTTATTTTTTATTTTTTTGTTATGTCCATGTCTGTTAGTTATTATTTTTTAAGTTTTTATCCCTTTTTGCTTATATTTTGTAAGGATGATTGTATCTAATATAAGATCGACCCTACATCAAATTCAAAACTCTATAATTCTTATTATTCAAGGCAGTGCCAATTAAAAATGTTTCTTACTTTTTGTGTTTTAATTGATATTTTATTCATCTGTTCTTATATTATGTACATTGGGGACAATGTATAATTTTAAGTATGGAGACGGGATTTCTTAAGTTCATTTTAATCTTTTTTATTAAGTGTTATTAACTAATATACCAAATTAGTTAAAATCTTTCCTAAATACTTATGATCATTATTGATTATTGAACTGAATTAGTATGCGAAAGGATGAAAGTTAGAATAAACCTGCCTTTATAGGTTTTATTTTTAGTAATCATTAAACTAGTTGATTTGAGTGAAAACTGCCTGTTGTTTACACACATAAGACCCTTTTGTGAGCTTTTGTACCTAAGAGCAAATACATCATTATTTTAAGCTCTTTCATTCTTTCATAGGAGTTATCATACATAATTGGATAATTCTAGAACTTACTTTTATTATTCATATTGAGACCACAATTGTTAAATTAAAAGCATTGAAATGATGAAGGCATTTAGATTGAGCCTTTGTTTAGCTTATTTTTTTGATAATTATCCCACCATATTCTATCCCTTAGGTGTAACCAATTTTGAGACATAGCCTTTTTCATTGAGTATAACCACATTATTAGCCTTTACCTTATTTTTCTTGAAGGTTTGTTTGGTTATTTACATTTAATTGATTGCTTGAAACTTGGATTTTATTAAAGAAGTTTAAAGAGGTCTAATATTTCTTTAATTATTGGTAAATGATGAATGCTAAAAATAAATAAATAAATAATAAATGTTGCCAGCGTAGTAAGAAAAAAAAACAAGGGACTTATGGTATGAAGGACCTATATTGTGAAGAACTAAGTTTCTTATAATTTTGTTTTTGTAAATTTCATTCAATTTTATCACCCTTTTTGTTATCCTTATCATAGCTTACCTAAGCCCCATTAAAACCTTGTAACAAGGCCTTTTGAGTTTTGTTTTTAGTTTACTTCTAAGTGGAGGGAAATGATTTTTATTACAAACCTATAGTTAAAATTCTTCTATGTATTGATTTAAAAGTTCATATACCTTAAACCTTGAACACTTTAAGTGCATTGATTTAATACTTGGTAAAGGTGCAAAAAATTTATGCTCTCGATTTCAAAAAGATTATCAATGTGATTATTGTTCATATTGAATTATAAAGGTAGGTCAGTTCTAGGATAACTTGAATCTAATTGTATGTTAATTTGATTGATATGATATGATGATTTAGAGTTAGGATGGGGAGGTTGAGACTAATAAGGTATGGATGTTTGTAAGATTGATGATCTAGGTTATGATTTGTTTGAGGACAAACAAAAGCTTAAGGATGGGGATGTTTGATAAATGATTATTTAATTATATTTATAAACCCATATTTAGTGTGTTTTGTTTATTATTTAATAATTTGATAGTATTTTTGTTACTGAATTCTCTTCAGGTGTGAACACAGGTGATTGCCTTCTTGGGCTAAAAAGAGAAAATTTTGGATGAAATCATGCCATAAAATGAAGATTTAAAGCAATTTAGAGATGCACATCCATACACAGTGACCGTGTAAGTCTCATTACCCATGTAATCATAAATTCAGGTGTTTTTGGAGAAACACGATCACCTACATAGTCATGTAAGTGACCGTGTATGTCCTAGAAATCCTAGTTTTTACCATAAAAGAACGTTATAGAAGGGAGATGAAGAGAAGGCAAGTTTTAGAGCATTTTTTAGCCGTAAGAAACATAAAGAAGAGGCAATTCTAAACAGAGGACAAGGAAAATATGAAGATTATGTCACAAGATTTCACAGATAGCATCATTCAATGTAAATTATAAAAAGAATCGTTAGAGACAAAAGGGAGATTTAAAATATTATTTCTTTGTTTTTTATTTGTTAATTGGAATATTTGTTATTAATTTCGTTTTCCATGTGTAGAAACTAAATAGTTTAGTGTCTAAGTGACATATGTTAAGTCAGAGTGACTTTACTTAAATATGATTTTGATGTATAACAAAAAGAGACAATTAAAGTAGTTAGAAAAGC
>JAOTIZ010000691.1:0-11598 GCA_027123425.1 Erythroxylum panamense | reverse complement strand
GGAAGTTCTGTAAAAGAACTTTATTTCTAACAAATGATTTTGAAAGAGTTTTCAAAAAGGGGAATACACAATTCAACTCCCCCTTCTTGTGCATTCTTATATCGTATTTTAAGCCTTGTATTAACGTGTGATTCACTTCATAGATCCCCCATCCATCTATTATAGTCTTCAAGCTGCCTTATTCTCTCTATGATCTATACCTGTTGTACTCGGATAGTACGTTGAGTACCCAAGATATGCCATATATGTTTCTCTAGCTAAGCTATCTTCAACTAGTCTGAGTGTGGTATCCACAACTTGGGTACTTCTGCACTAGGCTCCTTATGTGTGACCCCTCTCGTCTAGGATGGTAGTGAATATGACTACTTTGGCTACTCAGCTATATGTGGCTCCTTGTCTCCTCCTAATGTTTTTGGCTCTTTGGAAACCCCAATGAGGTAGTAGATTTCACTTGTAGGTCCCTATCGTTTACGTATCATATTTATATGCTTCATCACATCTAAATTCACTGCTACCATATTACCCACCAATCAGATTATTGGTAGTTTATTTAAGACCCCCGTCCTCTATGCAAGCCTTGCCATGAATATCTAACACAAATCGTCTTGAACTTCTTTTACTCACTTTGATGCCAGATGAATTAGGCTGACTCCACAACTATCACCCACCCGCTTAGTGTATGGATTAGAATACCATGCGTGTATTTGATTGTGAGGTGTCTTAGTGTTGATGCCTTTGATTTACTTAGATGGTAGTCTTCCTTTGTGCTAATCATACTCCAAAAGTGTTAAAAAGACAATCCATAAGGGGAGTCTGTCCCTATCATGCTGAATAATTCAGAATAGCTCATTCGGACCATATTCCCCATCATCCATAACTAGATCATGTTTGGTTGATCCCTATCATAGCTACTTCTATCTATGAAGAACATGGAGAGTAGCCCAATGTCAACTCCCAATATGAAGGCTCCACGATCCCAAAGAATTGGGACCACGAACCAATTGTAACACCCACTCCCGTAAGACCCGAACCCGACATCGATGGTGATATCCAAGTCTATGCCCTGTGAGGGTGGCGTGCTACATCACTTGTCAAATCTCAGTATAATTTTTTTTAAATATTCAGATACACATTATGCGGAAGACAATTTACAACTAGAGCCAATCTATTATACAGAAATTTAGAAATAAATAATATTATATCATAATTTGCAGACACCAATGCAGACGCAACTAATCCTGACCTCTTCTCCCACGTGTAAGCAGTCACTATACGCCCGTTGCCCAACAGGATATTCTGCTGAGTCCTGAAAAAAAATTGCAAATTTTGGGTGAGTTTTGTGAACTCAATGAGTGACCATCATCGATAGTCCTCTCAACCCATGCAACAATCTCAATTTGAATAACATAAATTAGCATTGCATATTCGATCACATTTCATAATTTGCATGCGTCTAACTCAATTTCATACACATTTTTCATAAAATTGCACATTCACACTTTTACGAAAATCCACATTCATATTATCATAATTGATACACATATATGACATTCCCTTTCCATTTCTTATAATTTTGCTGTGACCGAGTGCCTAAACTGTCCCCACATTGGGGCTCATTAATATCTGTCCCTTATCCGAATGGTGGATACAGGGCTCATTATACGTTGAGCCTGAGGCTCTGAATCACTTATGAGCTCGAAGCTCATTTGCACACATTGAGCTAAAAGCTCTGATCGGTGGCAACCCTGGTCAACAACCATTACATATCATGCAACACTCAGGCATATCAAAAATTGTCATAAATTTCACAGTTACAAGTACCCCATGACTGTTATCACATCAGTATATAGCATTTTACCTTTCATTCAATCAAATAGATCAAATCAAATACGACATGTAACACTTTTTCAATTTATTTCGATGTTGTGACCGAGCGCCTGAACTGTCCCAATGAGGGCACATTATTCGTTGAGCCAGAGGCTCTGAAACTGTCCCATTAAGGGCTCATTAATCGTTGAGCCAGAGGCTCTGAAACTGTCCCATTAAGGGCTCATTAATCGTTGAGCCAGAGGCTCTGAATCACTGTGGGGCTCGAGGCCCAAATATAAACGTTGAGGTAAAAGCTCTGATCAGTGGCTGCTCCGGTCACAACTGTCATTTATTGATTATGCATTCATGTATAAACAACATATGCCACAATTCAAAATCACTTTATTCACGTGTTCATTTCTCACAATCATTTCCAAATTACCACATTCGGACATATGGTTCATAATTTGTCACATTAAGAACACAATCATATTTGCACATACCCATAACACTTCTATATCATATCACTTCAATACTCCGGACCTTCAGTCCGGAGTTTAACATCAAACACTGTCCCACCATTATACTCCAGAGAGATATAATCATAGAATTAAACACATAATAATTGGAGAACCGTCTAGGTCACTCACCTGACTTCTGCGCTAACGCCTGGAAGTCTCGGCAACGTCGGTGGGCTGACGTTTCAAATATGCCTCTATCACAAGTCAAAATACATTTATTATACACATCGTCCCATTCAGAGATAATGCACATGTAGCAAGTTAAAGATATGTAATATGCACTTTCGTGACATTCCCAGCACTATCCCAAAAATTCCCGTCTCAACATTACCTCAATATCAGAACTCAATAGACACTAATATCATTCACTTTGTTTCAGAAAAATCTGAAAGTTATTCTCCAAATAGATGCGGACTGTCTTTATGTCAAAAACAATATTTTACACTCAACTTCCATCCAAAATTGAGAACTTATAAACTGAACTAAAACTTCTTTCTTCATGAAACTTGTAGTCCCATATCTCTAGTTTATACCCAATCAAAAATCACCTTATTCGAATGTCGGTAAAAATAGTTATGGTTTAAAAACCAAAACATAACTTGACAGGGAACAGTAGCTTGCCACAGCGTGAGGAAGCTCGCCGCAGCGAGGGCGCAAGTGTGCGCCGTGGCGTGCCCACTCGCTTACGCCGCGACGTGCACGCTTGCGTGCGCCGCAACGTGCGCATGAGCACGTCGCGACATGCGAGTCCCGTAAACCTCCCGAAACTTGATTTTTTAACAAATTCAATCCAATTATTCACATCTTTCAAAACATAAATCGTCTTAATACTAAAACATCACTTACACATCATTTTCCAAGTCATTTAAACCAATTTCATTCACAAACATCAAGATTTTATCCATCATCGAAAACCCTAAAACCAAACCTATAAATAACCCATTCTTTAACTTTTACACTCAAAACATGAATCAGTTATCAAATGAAGATGTAAGGAGCTTATACTTACTTGATTAGGCTTTAAAAATCTTCAAACTCTTCATGGATTCCTCAAAAACTCATCCCCTTCTTCTCTTCTTCTTCCTCCACGGTTACCTCCTCTTTTTCCATTTTCAAACCCTAATTTCCCTTTTTATACCCTTACTAACATGTGAAAAGTCCCTTTTGCCCCTTCCTTAAAGCCTTAAAACTTATAAACTTAAGTGTCATACTCAAATTGCCCTTATACATATTCTTTTAACTTTCCTACTTCAATTCAGGAAATTAAACTCTTAGGGACTGAATTGAATTTCAATTTCTTCGGATTCACCCACTTTCATTGATTCTTTCTTGACTATCAATTTTCATTTCAATCAATTCATTTTCTTTGACTTTCGTAACCCCTCTCCAAATCTCAATGGCTCAAGATAAAAATATCCCTAAGTTAAATCATTAATTTGCAGTGCCAATTGGACAATCATTTTCAATACCGAAAATCTCATTGGTATCCACTTAGCAATTTTTTTACGCGGAATACACATAAATCACTCCAATTCAATTTTCCAAGCATATATTTCACACTTTTTACAATAATTACACTTATAAACACATATGCCGGGAATTGTCACGAATGCATGTACAATCATGTGCTTTTGGAAAAGTTTCCATTCATATCAGTAGAGGCCATTTTACGCTTGTGTGTCGTTATACGAGCACACACTCACAACCCAATCCAAATTTACCATTTTATCCTTCCCATCGGTGATGGGATGTTACATTAACAAATAAATGTTTATTAAGCAAACTCCAAGTTTTGACAACGAAGATCATTCAGATTACGTGATGAAGTTATCTAAAGCTCTGTATTGTCTAAAACAAGCTCCTCGAGCATGGTATGAGAGGTTAAGTAATTTTCTGCTTGAAAATAACTTCAAAAGAGGAAAGGTAGATAAAACCTTATTTATTAAGAGAAAGGAGAATGATTTACTTATAGTACAAATATATGTTGATGACATAATATTTGGTGATACTAATTCATCCTTCTGTGAAGAATTCTCAGCTTTAATACAGGGAAAAGTAGATTTTTTTTACAACTAGGGAGAGTTAAGAGTTAATGATATATTTTCGCCTTGCATGATTTTTAGCATGACATGTTATATATCTCTTCGATAACTTTGTTGCTATTTTTCATTGATTCATTCTTTTCCCTCCACTTCTTGATAATGACAAAGGGGGAGAATTAAAATGACGATATATTTTGGTTGAAGATGTATGATATTCTTGCATGATTTATGAGCATGATGAATCTATGATTTATATTACTAAGGCTATGCTTGGTTAGACGTAAAGTTTTTAATAGAATGGAATGTAAATAAATGTAATATTAGAAAATTGTTGTTTGAGAGAGATGAAAGAGTTCATCATGCAATATAGTGAAATGTTGTTTGGATAAAGGATTTATAATGTAATATAGTGTAAAGTTATTTATCATTTTACATTTCATCCTAAACCCCAAATCGGAGGTTTTTCATTTTTACTGTTTAGGATGAAATGGGATGTAATATGAAATCCTCCTCTTGCGTCCCATTCTATTCCATTAAAAAAAGAATAATATTACATTCTATTAATAAACTCCCAATCAAACATAACCTAACTGAATCTATGAAGTTTTAATCTGTGATTTATTAACAATAGGCTCCTTACTAGAAAGGAAAGGCTCTTTCCAATTAGTAAGAACTTATAAAGTCTATAGGTATCTTTCTAAATCCTTCATTATTAGTTAAATTTTGAAAATATATCTGTTATTGTTTGACATCATAAAAAAAGCGGAGATTGTTAACTCAAAGTCTGTTATTGATGATTTTGATTATGACCATATAATATTTCAAATTTCAAATTAGATTTATTTCCTTCTATTATCAACAGTTTAATTCTAAAAAGAAAATAAAATCATAAGATAACTGCTTCCTTTCTTACGAGAACTTTTTTTATGAACTAACTTTATTTATTTTACAAAATCTGCAAGGATTCAACTAATCATATAATTTGTCAATCAGCTCCAGATTTCTCTTAACAGTTGATTATTGTAAGATTCTAGTAGAGATAATATTTAAAATTCAAAGTCAACTTGAAATAGAAATGAAGCAACAATTAATTGAAGAAAATACCTATTTAAAGAAGAGTCACTGCATTTTGCGAAAACAAGGGACATATGTCAAATTTTTGAAATACTTCAGCAGCATCAAAAGTCATATCTATATCAAACTCCTTGTGTCTCATAAAGTAAAAAATACTCTATTGAGAGAAATCGTTGAAGCTCATATTCAGTAAATTACTTCTTTATTTGTTGAGAGTTCGTAGAGGCTAGCTAAATACTATTAGTTTGAAAGGTTAGAGAATCTTGAAAAATATGTACTCGTTAGCTTAAAGAGGCTCGACAAATTACTATTAGGATTTTAATGAAACACTCAGGTTGGATACTTGGGGACTGAAGTTAGACTTGGATTGTAAACCAATCCAGTATAAATTGACTGTGTCTTTTTCTATCTTCTCTTAACTTTTAAATTTTCACAATATATTTTTTGTGTGTGTGTTTATTTCTGCAAGAGGTTCCTTCACTTTATAATAGACTTCTTCTGTTTTCAACTTGTAAGAGGTTCTTTTCAGTTTTAGTAAGCCCTTGTCAATATATTAATTGAAAGTAACTTTCAAATTTTTTAAGTCATATACAATTCACCTCCCTCTTGCGTGTGTTTGCTTTATCATATATTGTTTCAACCAATCTAAGTGAAGAATTAAGCATATCTAAATTAGATATTTAAAATTAATTACTGAATCCATAAGAAGATAAAATATATGCAAAACTAAATACACATAAAATAGGCATAATTAATCTATATAAACAAAAGCATAATAAACTAAAATTATGAAATTGTTCTAAAATATATTATGCCAAAAATAATTGTTATTATTATTGTTGTTGTTGTTATAGTATTAATATTACCCAAAATTAGTAATACCATGTCACTAAAATGAAATAATTATTATAGTGCCGATAATAATAATAGTCATCGAAATCATATTATCAATGTCTGCTGACCTGAAATGGAGATGACAAAATGCATATCTGTGGTCCCAAAAACATTACAGTTTTGTCAAATACTCTCCTAATAAAATATATAAACCCAATTTCATATGCAGTTCATAAAGTTCTTAACGTGGCTGTGTTTGAAGAATAAAAGACTTTATCATCTTTAACTTATTAAAATAATGTTCATAAAGTAAAAGGGCCCTGGGCCTCCTGTAAAACAAATAAAAGAAAAAAGTATATTAGCAAGAATGAATAAAATAAGAAATGACAATATTGTTGTGAAGCACCGTCGTCGTCAACCTTAGTGGACGACTTCCAGATCCTTTTTCTTAGATTAAACATCATTCCATGATTATGACTTTATTTATACCAAATCAAATTAATAAGATAATTCGAACAAAAAAGCCAAACATTGATTTTAGCATCTTCTCCTCACAAATAGATCAATCCATATTAAATTAGATCCCCTAATCTACCACTTAGATTGCATAACCAACTGCTCACACAATAAAACTACCAATCATATACAAATTTCTATAACCAATCTTTATGTGCACAAAATGTCATTTCATGAACTACACTGCACTGTGTTTAAAGAACGGAAGATCTTATCATCTTTAAATCATTAAAAAAAATATTCATAAAGTAAAAGGCGCCATTAAACGCACTGAGTGTAAAACAAATAAACGAAAAAAATACATGAGCTATGTCGTGGGGAGAATAACTAAAATAAGAAATGATAAAATTGCCTTGAAACAAAACAACAAAGAGATAATAATTGTGTTGCCATCGTCTTCAATTTTAGTGATGATTTCTAGATCTTTTTTTTTAAAATTAATGCACAACATCAAAATATAACTTCATCATATAAAGCTTCCATGATTATGGCTTTAGTTATACTGAATCAAAAAAATAAGATAATTTGCACAAATAAAGCCAACACATTGACTCAAACCTAATTGAACAAAAATCACCATAAACTCATAGATTTCAAATCCCAAAAATCGTCATCAAATTTTGAGGCACAATGTTATACAATGTTTCTTTTCCTGTAAATTCTCCCCTTTTTTGGTTTCTTGGTTCTTTCCCAGAATTGTGGTTGAGTTAAGACTTTTTATTTATTTATGTTATAGGTCATATGTTCACTTTGTGATACCGAGCAACAGGTGTACTTTTCTATTCTAGTATATGTCAGACAATTTTGTCATTTTTTATAAAGTTGGATAACTATTACTTGTATTTTTTAGTTTTTTAATAAATTATCGGTTAAGTTATGTAATTTGATCCAGATAAAGATAATAAAAGTTCGATATAGAAGCTATATAGACGTTAAGCCCCCATGCCATGTCAGTCGTACGGGCGCTACAGTGTGTTTTTTTAAAACACAAAAATTTCAGATTTTTTGTAAAGGTGTTTTGGGGTGTTTTGGATCATTTTTTGGGTCTAGAAAATTTATAAAATAAGTTTTTCCATTTTTCTGGATTTATTACATTAGTAATAAATTAAAGTTTAACTCTAGAAAAAGGAATTAAGTTATTCTGAATCCGATTTTAAATGAATTTTCATGCTTCGGACTTCACATGAGGGAGATACTTCAAGTTTTTGTGTCTCGGGTCTCATGTTCAGTATTCAGGATTGCATGATAGTCGATTGGAAAAGAAATTAAGACATTATAAAGCCATTTTGAGTGAATTTTCGTGCAACGAACTTGTCATAAGGGCGATACATGAGGTTTTCGTGTCTAGGGTAGTCAGTTCAGTGTCCGTTGACACACGATAGTCACTGTACTGAAAATTTTCTCTTACGAAAATCTCAAATGAAGTTTTCAGAGAATATCTTCAGCACGAGTATGTGACAATGAGATCGTGCATTCGGATTTTTACATTTATTGATGTTATATTGTCACATACTATATGCTTATAAAGAATGTGAGGATACATAAAGATATATCCCTTATGTTTGTGGACTTTTTGAGTGCTAATGAGGATGCATTCACCATAGTGGCCTTTCGAGTTAGTAGTTTGAATTGTTCTGCTTACATGTTAAGGGAAGTCTCTGGTCTCATGTTTGGCTATTTTGCCCACACGTGTTAGCCTTACATGAGACTTTGAGATGTGCATAAAAGCATTAGATAGAGGAAAGTCATTGCTTGAATGATCTATTCGCCCATAGGTAATAATGTCATGAGAGTTGATGATTTGTACTTTGATTGCTTTTATGTGGAGGTTTAGTTGCATATATTATATATTTAGCCCACAGGTGTTTCATAATATGTATGACCAGATTTTCAGTAAAGATACTATTCAATGGCTTTAAGTATTGCTATTGTCCTATATTTGTGCTGATTTAAAGATTATCATTTTATAGTCACCTTTTCAGTCAACAAAATCAGTGTCACCATTGAAACCCTGACTGATTTCAATTCGAAGAAGTGGACAGAGGATGTATTGAATGCGATGGAGATAGTTGAGGTTGATATGATCATACGGATGAATAAACCATCTCCACCTACATCCATGAACTCAAGAGTTCATAAAGCAGTTTATGAATCCTGGGATCGGTCTAATAGATTATATCTGATGACCATTAAGAGATTCATTCCTAACCGTGTACTAAGTGGACTTCCATACACAGACATAGCAAAAGAGTTTCTTGATAATGTCTCCCAAAGGTATATAGTCTCACCTGGTGTTGAGACAAGTGCCTTGATGAAAGAATTATTCTCCATGAGGTATATATGAGGAAAAATGGGAGTAATGGAGTACATATTGATAATGATTCATCTTCACAGTAGATTGAAGATGTTGGGACTTCAATGCTTTGATAGCCCATTGTGTTGCTGAGGAGGAGAAACTCAAGCTTGCTACTCCTACAGCCCTCAAAGCAACTAAAGGGAAGACAAAGATGAAGCCCTCTAAATTTAAAGGTGGAAAGTTCAAATATTCTCTACATGCTAATGTTGGTCAAATCAGTGTCGGTAAAGGTACTAGGGATATAAAGAAATTAGCAGTGTGAGGTTTAAAAGGAAAGAATGAGACCATCAGGTTACTCTTTGGTTTGTCAATTTATGAATCTAATTTGCGATAGTCGTATTAAGAACATGGTGGCTATTTAGTGGAGCATCTGATCAAGGTACTTCCATAATACAAAGGTCCATATCCAGGATAAAGCCAAATAAAGGGAAGGAGAAACTGATGGTTCACAACAATAAAGAAGTGGAAGTAATATCTATAAGGGATGTATGTACTGAACTTTGATGTAAGGTTCGTTTAGGTTTTACACACGACACATTTTATTTATGATCTTTTGATCAATTTTGGATAAAAAGGGTTAATGTTTTATACTTAATGCTTCTATTGTACAGTTGTTCTTTAATACAAAACATAATGGTACAACTTTCTTTTCATATGGTTTGTATAGAATGTGTCTTACCCCGAATCACATATATGCTTCTTCGTATCTTGCTAAACAAGTTATGAACTGAAGGACCTTAATGAATGAGAAGTCATACATGGTGTGGCATAAAAGTTTAAGCCACATTTCTAAAGCTAAGGTTGAGAGATTGATCAAGGAAAGCATTTCTTAATTCTAGATTATCATGATTTGGGAACATGTACTGATTGTTGTAGGGGTAAGTTGATTAATAAGAATATTAAGATCAACTCATGCTTCTGACTTATTAAGTATGATACATAAAAATATCAGTAAACCTTATACAATTACATTGTGCAATTCCAAATGTATTCGGACATTTGTTGATGATTATTCTGATTACAGTTATGTGTTCTTACTTAAAGACTAAAGGTTGAGAATTAATTGGGAAAATTCATCAAGATAGTCAGATTTGACCGTGGGAGGAGAATATCATGGCAAATATGGTGTTTCAGGACTTTAAAAGGTCCGTTTGACAAATATTTGGAATCAATTAGAATAGTGACTTAATTTACTATGCCTAGTAGTTCTGAGCAAAATGATGTGTTGCCGAAAGGCATAACTGCACCCTAAAGGACTTGAAGAAGTCAATGTAGAACATGACTAATCTACCTAATCATTTAAAATTTTGGAAACCCATCCTTTCACACATTCGTGTATGGGGCAGTCCTACTAAGGTAGTATAATCTTTATAAAGATAAATTACATGCCCATTCCCCTAATTGCTATTTAGTAAGAAATCTCGACCACTTTAAGGCTATAACTTTTACTGTAAATAAGGAGGGACCGGAATTGTAGAATCACAAGTAGCTAAGTTTTTATAATACAATGTCGATGATGATATTGGGCCTATTGACCCTTCAGATGATAGCAGGGTAGATACTACAGTTATTATGTACCCACTACTTATACAATTAGATCTTATGGTTATAGGTCTTTGTATCATACCTGTACAGGAATAAGAACTCATACGTGTACACACAGAGGTTCCTGGGGGTACAAGATCAAATACAGTTAAGTAAATCCACTAGAGTGAGGCGACTTGCTATCCCATCTGATTATATAGTCTATCAGGTGTCTATGACTATGTTATTAGACATACTGCAGATCCAGTTACCTTTACATAAGTTGTTTCTAGTCAATGTAGATGTGTGGTAGGATGCAATGAATGATGAGATGCAAGTCATAGAGCATAGTAAGGTCTAAGAGATAGTTGATTTACAACGGAACTGCAAACTTGTTAGTTGTAAATGAAGTTTAAAGACCTAAAGGATTTTAGGATAAAGTTCAACGGTTTATAGGCTCGCTTAGTTACCTAATGGTTTACTTAGAGAGAAAGATTGAATTTATGTTACCTTTTATCTCGTATCCTCGTATGATACATTTTGAGTGATTAAGGCAATTGTAGCTCATGATAATATAAAGTTAAATCAGATGGCTGTCAAAACTTCTTTCTTGAATAAAACCATTATGAAGTGGTTTATATGATACAACCTGAAGGATTTCAGGATCTAGATAGAACTGACATGGTTTGCGAGTTATGAAGATCAATATATTGTTCATATCAAACCTTTCAAAAGTGATACCTTACAATTGATGAGGTTGTGGCCTCTTTTGACTTCATGGAGTATAAAGTTAAAAGATGCTTGTACTATCAGGTCAAGGGGAGCAAAGATAATCTTCCTATTACTACATGTGGATGATATATTGCTCATGTCAAATTACTTGACCATGTTATATGAGGTTAAGTGACTTTTGGTCAAACAC
>JAOTIZ010000663.1:0-11601 GCA_027123425.1 Erythroxylum panamense | reverse complement strand
TCCCGACTTACCACAGCTACAAATTTTAGTGTGCAGAGTCAGGTAAATTTTGCAGTGCACTCGACACGCGCTGTCAATCTATAATTAATAGTTTATAAGAAAGGTGTGAAAACAACAAGAAATGAAATGTGTTTGATTGTGTGTAGGCCGAGATTAAATAAAAAACTAGATTCTAAAATCTTTAATCAATTTTCTCATTTTTATTCCTTTTAATTTGATTTGCTTTCATTAGTTCAATTTTTCTTTATTTAGTTATTCAAAGCCAATCAAACCCTCCATATCCTAAGAATCAATTCTCTCATTATAAAATGATTGAGGTTTTGAGTCTTACAATTTATATCCCTCGGTTATCGCAAGTGCATAAGTCGTGAGTTGTAGTATTTGAAGGGTCGATCCCATAAAGAGGGTAAACTAATCTAATCCTATGTTATTTAAGGCTCAAAAATTAATAAAAATGAACTTAAAAATGAAATAAGTATATAAACATAGGAATTTGATGGCATGAATTCAACTTAAGAAAGTACCAAAAAATAAGAATTGAAATTGAGTAACACAAAAAGTCACTATGGAAATTAATCAAGATAAATTATCAAGTTATGACAGAGGGGATTCGACCTATCATTGTTGCCAACCTAGCCAATTATATGTTATCGGGGTGTCAATTTTTGACTCCTGTAAGGGGAATTACTCTTTTTCGAGTTATAATCCCGCACCTTAAATCATCAACCCTGATTAAATTATAGAATTTGCAATCTCTCAATTAACAAAACACCAGTAATTAAAATTAGATCGGAAGCTCTCTACTAAACCACTGGGTCTCACATTGGTTCTCTCACTGCACAAAAACTTATATGATTAACTACATGGTCTGTTGGATTGCCTAACTCTTGTTAATCCATTTTGATCATTTTTATATGGCTCACCCAATCAGTTTGTTGCTAAAATATACAAAACTTGTAGTTAATCATAACACCCAATCAATAAAACACAAAATCAACTATATTAACATTAAATCAAAGTAAAATCTTGAAGGAAGAGTTAGAACATCATCAACAATCCATTATACAATCCATTTCAATCTTATAATATAAATAAACAAAAATGAAATGGAAAGTAAATAGAATTTGGATTGAACAATCTAAGAAGGCAATAGCATCAGGAGACCACCTTATCTAGGAAGAAGTAGTGTTAGGACCTGACTTTTCTTTCTTTTCTTTTTCTCTCTCCCTCTTCTTTTCTCTCCCTTTTGAACTTCCCAAAAGTGGCAAAATATAGAAGCTCCACTAGAGTTACATCATTAAGTCTTATATAGTATTTCCAATTAGGACAACACTAAGGACTTTTTCGGGTTCAAAAGGTCCAAAAAATCCCACAAAAACTTAAGTCAAGATTGTTGTCCATGTATCTATCACGCATGTAAGGCCCCAAATTGTACCCTAGTTGGAATGTTACATGTTTATGAAAGTACATGTAAGATAGGTGTTAAAAGTTGTGATATGATTAAGAATAGCATATGACTTGAATTTTTGGTATAATGGATCATACATAGTGATTTGGAATTAATTGATACCATTAGAGAATTGAGGTATTTAAATGTACATTTGGACTAGGAAAATTGTCAAGTGGCAAGACAAGTTGGTATATTAAAATTGGAAAGACTAAGCCAATAAGTTAGTGACATTTGGCATAGTTGATGCATTGACATTTGACAACATTGGTTGAGTGACAAGTGGCCCAATTAAATTGTGACATTTGGTAGCTTCATAGAAGAACATATGTGCTAGCTAGGGAGTGGACATATGTTTATGTAACAAGTGTCCATAGAGCAAGATGAGTCATCATACACATGGCATGACCTCATACATTGGCTAGTTTTAGTTGTAACTCTTCCTTCTTTGGTCATTCTCTCCACAGAAACTCTCTCATTTCCTCTCAACTTCTTTTTTTTTTTTAATTGGGATTATCTTCACTTGGAATCTTTGTAAGTTACTGTACCATGAAGTAAGTTTTGCTATTTTCTGTGTTATTGTTATGTTGGTACTGAAATTTGCACCTTAGTTTAGGAGCTGTGTTTGGTTGCTTGGAAGACTAGTTGGCTTAATTCTTTGGAATTCTTCTTTGAAATTAAGAAGGTAAGGGAATTCTAAACTTGATAGCATGTATTATTACAAGTTTTATGATAATTGAAATAGCTTGATATATATGTTAATATGATGATAAATGATTGTTGGAAAAATGATCTTTGTATGACAACTTCTGGTTTGTTTTCTATGTGTCAAAGATATTGATTTGTAAGTTACTTAATGAATGTTTTTGAATTTTTTGGACATGAATTTGATGAGGTATTGAAGCATGAATAAGGTATAATTGAAGTGAAATTAATGGTCTTTAGTGAAGATGTGTCAAATGGAAGTGGAAAAGTCAAGTTTTAGAAACAAATTAGAGGTTGTGGGTGAGTGAACCTTCGGTTCACTCATCCTATGATTGGGAGATTTATAAGGCTTATTCCCATGGTTGTTGCAAGCACTTAGGAAGGAGAAAAGATTACTTTTGGGCAATTATTGGACCATATAAGGTTAAGGTACTTTATAATGGTTTAATTGGACTTAATTAAGGTGTAAAATGGACCTAGTTTTATATGGAATAAGTTCATTTAAGGTTGTATAAGATTTGGATTTTTAACTGAAATAATAACTTAAAGAAAGTTTTATTAGAAAAAAATTATCTAATTTTGGAACTTATAAGTTGTTAAAGGAATGAAGTATACTTATGAACACAAATGTGTTTTAAATGATAAAAGTTATGTGTTAGTTGTGACTGTTTGAGAATTGGGAACTTAGGTAAGTACATGTAAAATGTAATTATTTAATATATTCATTGGTGCATTATTTCAAATGCTTATGCTTATAAGGCATGATATGTTTTTTCAAGTGAGAATGAATGGGTTCAATTTGAGTATAAGAAAATGAATTCATACTTATGCATTATTTCACTGTTATATGATTATGATATTGTGATAATTCTGGACCATCAATTATCCGAGGAATATGATAATTGGGATTGTATTGGAAGTACTATCTAATTGTGTGAATATATATAAAATGTGTGATGACTCAATACATTTATTAATGCTTTAATGCATATGTTTGTATTTATAAGGCATGTTAAGTTTGATCAAACAAATAAGGTAATATGTTATGCACTCCATCATTTATATGAAATTATTAAATATGAAATGGTTTATTTTAAACTAACAAGTCCTAGTCATGGGTAAATAGGCATGCCTAGAAGGGTCTGCAGCTACTTCTGTAACCAAACACTAAGGTGTCTTCTGTAACCAGACACTAAGGTTTCTTTTGATTTTAGAGACTTATGTGTCTTCTATTTCAGATACCAATCGTAATATCTTATGTTCTAGTCCTGTTACCCACTTCTGTGAAAAGGATTAGTAGTCTAACTTATTTTGTATTCTGATGCATATTTAGTTTTGATAAAAATAAGTTCCGTTCTTATACCAAGCAAGTTATGTTCTGATAAGACTTAAGCTCCGATTTGATACAAAACAAGTACAGTTCTGTTATGATATAAGTCATATTTTGATATGAAAGGATTATATCCTCTTATGATATTCAATTTTGATACTTGTACATTCTGTTATGATATTTATGAGTTTTCTTATGATGCAAGAATATTCTATATTGATTGATGAGTCATGTTCTATTATGAGACATAATGTTTGGATTACCCTGTATTATGAACAATTAAAGATTGTTATGATATGATTTGAATCTGTATATATGAAAGTTAAACGTCTGCTAGAAACAGATGCCATTATCCTTATGTTTAGCTATTCCCCACTAAGCTATATGCTTAGCATGGTAGTTTTGCCTCCGTGTAGGTTTTGATAAGAAGGTTTAAATACTAGGACAAAGATAACCGCAGAGCCCAAGAAAAATATGTTCTGTTATGGAAGTTGTTTTGTTTTGAAAGATGTATATTTGAGTTTTTGAGTTGTATCTGACAATATGAGAGATTTTTTTAATGGGTTGTAATAACCTTTTTACATGATGGATTATGTTTAAGGCATGTATTTTGATAAGTTCATTATATATGAAGTACATTACCATTTTTTTATAACAACTTTTAATGATATGTAATGAATGTTTGCTTGAGTTTCTAGAAATGCGTGTAAGGAGTGTATAGTATGATTTGGATTGTTTCGACTCTATTTTGTGTGACAGTTGCATATCCTCCTAGGAGGTATGTGGGTGTTACAATGTAGGCAATGATCATGGCCGATAGTTTTTTTTTGTTTCTGTCAAGATCATGGCCCATAATGCCAGGAGTATGGCTCCTTACACCAGCTTCTGTCACGATCATGGCATATTAGCCATGATTGTGGCCTTGAGTTATTTCTCAGGTCTTCTTTGAATCTCCTCCAATTATCCTAAAACACTAACAAACACATCAATACACCTAATAAATATAAAATTGAAGCTTAACATCATGTTCCAACCCAAAAAACACTTAAAACACAAATATTTACTAACACAATTTTAACCTAAACATGCAAATAAACAATAAAATTAACAATTAAACACACACTAAACTACCCATAAAAACATGATGCAATCTACACCTATTAACATCTCCACACTTAAATGTTTGCTTGTCCTCAAGCAAACAAACACAAATAAATAAACATCAATAACCAAAAAAGAAAACATGTAAATACGATAATGAGACAATGGTATTAGACTAAGGAATTTAACTTTGAACACAAGCCCTCAAGTTGTTCTAACTTATTAACCTATGAAATCTGTGTCTAAGTACCTTGGACTAAATATACAAACTAATCTAAATTTTAATGTTAAGTCTATTCACCCCTATCACTTGTGTGCAAACATTGATAATAATTTTGTCAAATCAAAATTGTAGCTATTCTTAGGTAGGCTTTTGTGAAAAAATCAAGCTATTAATAAGTTTGGTAGGTTTTTAATTGAAAACAATGTTTTTGTTGATTTTTGAGGACGTAAATCTAGTCTTTTTATGTGGAGGAAAACATTTATGACGAATGTCAATTCAATAACTCCACTAGGTTATGTTGTTATTAAGCGGCTTTGTTTAAATGTCATTATAGACTTTTGATGCAAAGGCACACATTTTTGATGCATAACGATCCGATTACTCAGCTACATCACATTCTCAACTGCTACTATCTCTATTCATAACCTAAAGGCCAATGAAATAGTTAATTTATTAAAATTTATACACATTTTAACACATTATTTTTCCTACCTTATTGCTTTTGCCAATCATTCTCATGAAAATATACTACTAATGCCACTTATTTGATGGCCTAAAATTATAAATGAATATGGAAACTTCCTAGGGTGAATAGACTAACATCATATCCTAATTAACCAACATATTTAACCCTATGTAATTTAGGTCACTAATTTCATGAACAACCTAAAAGACTATGTTCACAACTAAATTAATCCTGTTAAGACATAACCATTGACACATTGACACAATTCATATCATACACCCTAAATAAACTATCATGTAATATGCAAAATTTACACTTAAGGTAAAAATACCCAACCCTCTTAGCACTTAAACAACACATTGTCCTTAATGCGAGAAGAGTACACAAACACACCAGGGGGACTAAAATAACATAAACTAACAGAAATGAAAAAAAAGGTTAGGACACGAACACATTAGGGAGAGTGAGGTGTAAATGGTGATGAAGGCAGAGATCACTTGTGCTTGAAGCTAAAAATTGATGCCCTATCTTATAGTTAGTTTAAAAAGAACAAGAGAATTAGTAGTGTGACCCATTCTGAATCATTGATAGTTATTTATGGAAATAAAACAACTCTAATTGCATAATAATATAAATATATCCTAAACATGCTAAGTTATGGTCATTAGCTTAACCTTGTATCCTAGAAAGCTTACTCAATTTTTTGAAAGGAAAGAAATTACATCTTTTTCCTTTGGAATTATCCCACCAAGATACAGTTTGTAATGGTGCCCATTGACCTTAAAGGTTTTTATGTTTGTGTTTTCCAATTTAAAGGATCCATGGTTGAAAACTTGTGTAACCATAAAAGGTCCACTCTATCGCGATTTCAACTTCCTTATAAATAGCCTTAACCTTGAAATGTCAAGTAAAATGTATCTCTTACTTTAAACTCCTTCTGTTTGAGATGAGAGTCGTTCTATCTCTTCACCTTCTCCTTGTATAGTTTAGCATTTTCATACGCATTGGAATGAAGTCATTTTTCACCTGCTTGCTTCTAATCAAAATTTAAAGCTCCCATCACCCAATATGCTCGGTGCTTTATTTCCATAGGAAAATGGCGAGCTTTACCTTACATATGTCTAAAGGCAGGTGTTTAAAATGCAACAAAACCTTGAGGTCTCGAGTTCGAGTACCAAAGAGGACAATACCAACAAGGTTGTGGTCGCGTGCAAACTTGGGGTACGCATGGTATGCAAAACACGGACCCAACAAAATGACTAAGCCTATGAGTTAGTGGCATTTGGCATAGTTGATGCATTGACAAATGGCATAATTAGTACATTGACAACTGGCAGCAATAAGTGAGAGACAAATGGCCTAATATATTGGTGATAATTGGAAGCTCTAATGTGGGAAAAATGAAGAACATGTATAGTGACATATGTTGTTACAACTTAATGATCCCCACCAATAAATGAGGCAAGTTTCTTCTAGAGTAACTATTTTGCTCATTCTTCACTATTTTGCACTGTCTAACCATTAAAACTCTATCATTTCCTCTCATCTTCTGGAGTTTTTAGAATCATTTTCTGTTGGAATCCTTGCAAGTTACTGCATCAAGAAAGCTACTTTATACTACCTTTTATGTTGTTATCATCTTAGTGTCAAGATCATCTTACATCTACCTAGATTTTGGAAGTGTTTTGGTTGTATGAAAGTCTAGTTTGGTTAGTTCTTGAAAGAAGGAACTCGAAGTAATTAGGTAAGGGAATTCTAAACTTGATAGCATGTATTAATACAAGTTTTATGATAATTCAATTGGTATGAAATAAGTGTTAAGATGATGATAAATGAATCTAGCAAAATGATCCTTGTTTGAAATGTGGAAGATATTGATTCGTAAGTTACTTAATGAATGATTTTTAAATTTGTTTGTAAATTAATTTGATGAGGTATTGAAGCATGAACAAGGTAGAATTGAAGTGAAATTGATGATCTCTGGTGAAAGTGTGAAGAATGGAAGGGAAGCAGTCAAGTTTTGGAAACCAATTAGAGACTGTGGGTGGTTCACTCATCCCACGATCGTGGGATTTATAAGGCATATTGCCACAATTGTGGGAAGTACTTAGGAAGGAGAAAAGATTGGTTTTGGGCAATTGTTGGACCATATAAGGTTAAGATACTTTATAATGCTTTAATTGGACTTAATTAAGGTGTAAAATGAACCTAGTTTGATGTGGAATAAGTTCATTAAAGGCTGTACAAGATTTGATTTTTAATTAAAGTAATAACTTAAAGAAGGTGTTATTAGATAACAAAGCATCTAATTTTGGAACTTATAAGTTGTTAAAGGAATAAAGTATACTTATTAACACAAATGTGATTTAAATGATAAAAGTGATGTGTTAGTTATGAATGATAATTAGGAACTTAGGTGAGTACATGTATAGTGTAATTACTTAATGTATTCATTAGTGCATTATTACAATTGCTTATGTTATAATAAGTTTGAGTGAGAATGAATGTGTTCAATTTGAGCTTAAGGAAATGAATTCATACTTATACATTATTTCATGGTCATGTGATTCTGATATTGTGATAATTCCAGACCATCAATTATCAAAGGAGTTTGATAGTTAGGATTGTATTGGAAATGCTTCCTAATTATGTGAATTGATTCAATAAATTTATTGATGCTTTAATGCATATTTTTGTATTCGTATTGGAAGTGCTTCCTAATTGTGTGAATTGATTCAATAAATTTATTGATGCTTTAATGCATATTTTTGTATTTATAAGGCATGTTAATTTTCATCAAATGAATAAGGTCATATATTTATAGCCATTAATCAAACATGTGTACATACATCTAGATCTCATTTTATTCTAGTAATTCAATCATTAACCATTTTAGCTCAAAAACTCATAATTAAGGAAGTTAACACATAATACATAACGTGTACATTCAACCAGGAAACATAACACTCAAATGCATCATACTCGACAATTCAAAGATAAATTGCACAACCAAATGGCTCGATAGTTCCCATAGGTCGAAATGGAGAAATTGAAGTTTACATCATGAACAAAATGAGTCCGTTCTTAGGATCTCATATGCCACAAGCGGGTAACCGAAGAAGGTTGGTCAACAGGCACATGACTAACAAAATAGTTTCTCTCTTGCCCATTCACAAGCAAATATTCATGCTCAATTCAATTCATCAGATATTCACATTTTTTTGCTTTTCAAGCTATTTCCTCTTTTGTTTATACAAAATGTCATAACATCACTTATGACATAACATGACAACAATCATAATGCATATTTCAACAATCACAATAATTTGAATTCAAACAATTAGGCATACACACACACAAGTAAGCAATTTTGCTTACACAATAACCATAAATACATTACCCACTTAATTTTTTTAGAAAATCCAACTTAATTGTGCCTTTCCTCTTCCTCTTAGGTAATATTTTCTTGGTTCCTAAAACAAACTAGTTTTCTCATTCAATCCAAATTCAAATGTAAATTTATAAAACTTCAACAATCAAAAATGATAAAATTGAGTTTAAACTTAACTTACCCATAGCCTATCTAGGTTAGTAAAAACAAAATCTAGTTTAGAAATCCTCGGAAATCAAAATGGATTCTTCTTTCTCTTCTTTCCTCCAACACAAACTCATTCTTTCGCTAATCCCTTTTTTTTTCTACCAAGCAAGAAGGAAAGATGAACTTACCTTAAACTTGGCCCAAATCTCGTTCTTTCTTCTTCCTCCCTAGCTTCCAAGATTTCTTCTCTTCTTTTCTTTCTTCTCTACGTTTTCTTCTCTTCTTTTCTCTCTTCTCACAATTCTCTCTTCTTCTTATTACAAGACAACAATTTGTCTTGGCGGTCCAAAAATACCCCTCCTTCATTTAATCAAAAGGCTACTTTCTCTTTAGTCTATTTAAACACTGTAATATACTCTAATTTAATCCTAATATTTCCATTCTAATTTCTAATTTCAACTTATGCTCACTAAATTAATAAACTCAATTATAATAAAATATAATAAAATAAATGAAGAAATAAATAAATAAATAAATCATAAATGAAAAATTTTGGGGTCCAATAGAAACAGTCACCATTATATATCTTGTTTAGTTATTCCCCGCTAAGCTATATGCTTAGCAATGTGGTTTTGCCTCTATGTAGGTTCTGATAAGAAGGTTAAAGGCTGGGACAAAAACTATCACAGTGGTCAATGAAGAATGTGTTCTATTTTGGATTTTGTTTTGTTTTTGAAATATGTATATTTGAGTTTTTGAGTTGTATCAGAGAATATGAGACAATTTGTATTTTGTTTAGTGGTTTGTAATAACCTTATTATAGGATGGATTATGTTTAAGACATGTATTTTGATAAGTTCATTATATATGATCTACATTATGGTTTGTTTTCAACAACATCTAGTGATATGTAATGTATGTTTGCTTGAATTTCTAGGAATGCATGTAAGGAATGTTTAGTAATTTTGGAATGTTTCAGTTCTGTTTTGTATAGCATCTACATATCCTCCTAAAAAAACTTCTCAAAATATTCCCTAAAGATTATTTATTAGGTCAAGAGGCTTTTAAATTAAAATCAAAACCTTCAAAGTCTTTTAATTGATGTAATATGATCAAAATGAGCTTAAAATATGTCTCATATGAAATAATCTCAATATGTCTTAATCTTTTTCTTGGCTTGATCTTGATCTTGAAGATTGCAATCATCTTTTCTATCATAGTCTTTTTATACGATAAGCTTGTGTTCTTGTATTCCTTCTCATCAATAACATTAAAACTAGCTAGTAGTACTTATGACTCTTTATCATCAAAACCTCGATTGGAACCTCACTTGGTTCAGTAATCTTCCCCTTTTTATGATGAATAAATATTTTTTATATTAGAAAATGTTGTGAGAAATTAACCATGCGACTTACAATCTATATCAAGATAATAATTGGCTCTCCCTTAATTTGTATGTAAAACATAAATCCATATTATATTCATAAATAAATAAAGAGAGAAATATTGAACAAAAGTATAAATCAAAAATATAAAACTACATATATTACCCCTTGATTATATCATTTTTCTCTAATATCATTAAAAAAATTTATCACTCTTTTTAGGAACATCAAAAATAACAACTAGTAGGAGTAGGAAGTGAGACTTAATCAAACTATATAGATATTCGTGGCATTGCATAATGATGTCTCACAAATAATCAAGTTCTCCTTCCATCATAGTAAGTTGATAGTCAAGGGTTATAAGACAAACATCTAGTGGGGAGCAATGATGTGGTCGAGAGTTGGTCGACTCATCATTCACAGGTAGCTTAATGGAGTGGCTCAAGAGCTACTCTTTGGGACAATCATATGATGAAGCCTTTATAAACTATAGATGGGTACTGAGGCTAAATATGATTTCATTGATATGGTTTATTCAGTTTTCCGTTAATCAATTGATGTCCCATATAGTAAAGAACAGTGGAGTCAAAGAAGAAATCAAAGTCAACCTCATTACTAGCAAGAGGAATTTATAAGTGGTAAAATATAAGGTTAGGGATGAGGGAATAAGGAATATTTTATTTCTTCTTCTTGGTTTGATGGAAATTAGTCATATTAAGTGAAAAAATAGGACCATGGTGAATAAGTTTTACTAACATAAGAGTAGAGAGGAACTAGAGATCATCATGGCCTAAGAAGGTAAACTGACCGCTAATGGAGAGAAAATCACAATTGATAAAGAGATGGTAGAAGCGAGTGATATTATTGAAATCACATACATCATTAGGTTTTCTATAGACCTTTGCATAGGAGCCTAACTGGAAAAAAAATGATTAAGCATAGAGTATGTAGCGCCCCCTTACCGTAGGGTACGCACCGGGACGCCCGTGGGTCATTCCGACTCATATCCCACAATAAGGGAGAGCTACGAGCAGTCAGTCACTACAGTACTCTCATGGCATCAAATTCATAAAACCGTAATATAAAAATCACTAAAAGCTTTCTCATTTCAAAGCATCAAACAGAAATGTATGCAAGTCTATCAGTTTTCTATTGACTAAATACATCACTCCAAAAAGGAAACTGATACAAAAGTCTGTACTAAGTCGTCCTCAAAATCAATCCCAGCTGACCGACCTGTGTGCCATAACTTCTCTTGGCAACGCGCTCACACGGCAGGAAAAGTCTATCTCCGGAGCTAGGAGTCTAATCTAACGATCCTGAAAAAAATAGATGCAATTTTGGGTGAGTTTGCGAACTCAATGAGAAACCATCATCGATGGTTCACTCAATTCATGCATTACGCA
>JAOTIZ010000497.1:0-11615 GCA_027123425.1 Erythroxylum panamense | reverse complement strand
ACCAAATAACTTTTGATATTGCCCGGCCAATTAGGGAACGTTCGCTTTCTTCAAATAAGAACCAATTATACTAAGAACTGTAAGAAGATGGGACCTTTTGCACTTCATATCTTTTAAATTAGGACTAATAATTAGAGTTCATATCTTTTAAATTAGGACTAATAATTAGAGTTGGTACACTAGGAGGTGATTGCAGGGTGGATGATTTCAAAACGGACTCCTCATTTATTAGATAGAAGATAAAGAAGATCACCAAAATTTTTGAATCTGTTGTCGAACTTGTTCCAAGATCTCGAATCGAATCGATATATCGATTCGATACGATATATATATATCCTTTCTGTTTTAGTTGAGAAACTGAAAGGATGAGAACTTTCACCAAAACGACAAAATCAACCATTTGTATATAGGTTCAGATCAAATGTTTAAAGTTGAAGCACAATCTTCCGACATTTTCTTGCACATCATGCAAGACTACCCTAGAGCTCGCAATATATGGCGCACTTTTTCGCTGCATGACATCTCTCCGGCATTTTTCTCTATGAATGCCCAAGACTGACTTCACACGAACCTTCACCAACACCGACATCTTAACGACATAGACTGGAATATCATCTTCGTGGCCGCTTGACGGTTTCTGTGGACCTGGAGGAACAAAGCGCTCTTTGACACCCATGCTTCCTGGCCGACATCCCCAACTACAAGTATATTAGCCCTTGTCGACCAGATACAACAAGCTACGACCAGTTTCAACATAACAGTTCCTGGACATCGCCCCCAGCATGAGCAATTTATTGACTGATGTAAACCAAACTCTGGATGGGTGAAACTCAATACGAACGGAGCATGCAAAAGCTCCCCCCCTTAGCCTCAGCAGGCGGCCTCCTCCGAGACAGCGTCGGGGATTGGTAGGGTGGTTTTGTTTAAAATTTAGGATGGTGTTCCCCACTAGCCGCTGAACTCTGGGACGTCTTATCCGAGCTCACCCTGGCCTGGGATCTCGGCTTTCGCCAGGTGAAATTAGAATTGGACTCTCAAGTCGCGGCTAGTCTTCTATCCGACTCTGCCAAGCGCACTGCTTCCCTAGACCCTCTCATCATCGGCATCAACGAGTTCTTCAATTGCAACTAGGTCGTCCGATCCCGTCATATATATCGGGAGGGCAATAGATGTGTCGACTGGCTCGCCAATTTTGCTGCATGTTGTGATTCTTACGACCTTCTTAGACTAGTTACGTAATTTATACTGTTATTTTTCGATTAATAAAAAAAACACAATCCTCCAAATTGATTACTTATAAAATAGATCAACCTGAAGTCAGGTTTCCATGAAACAAGTTATTAAAAATGCATGAAGATGAAAAATAATAATAATGCCTGATTAGGCCATCTCCAACTAAGGCACCAAAACACCAAATTTGGTGTTTTGGTGCAAAAAATTAACTTCAACGAAGACACCAAAATTTGACACCAAAATGGTGTAATGAATAGTAAATTTGATGTGTTACTATTCATTTCACCATTTTGGTGTGAAGATTTGGTGTCTTCCTTTGAGTGAATTTTTTACACCAAAACACTAAATTCATGCACCAAAAGTTGTAAAAAGACAACTTTATCTATTTTTTTAAACATATTCCTTTTATGTCTTTTTTCATAAATTGATTTATTTACATAATTTACTAAGTAATTAAATTTAAAATGTATATTACTTTACATAAAATATATAATTACAAAGTATATATTAAAGAATATATTATTTTACACAATATTTGTAAATAATATTAATTTAATATAAGTATATATTAATTAAGCTAGAACAATGATTTTATTTTAATTTTTAATAATAAATATAAATTGTTGTATAAATATAAATTAATTTAGTTAATAACTAAATTATTGTGGTTGTATAAATATAAATTAATTTAGTTAATAACTAAATTATTGTGGTATATTCTTTAAAAAAATTTTGGTGTAGAATGGTCGGAGTAACATCAAATTTGATATAAAAAGATTTTTGGAATATTCTACTTTACACCAAACTTGGCGTAAAATTTTGGTGCAATAGTTGGAGATAGTATAAGGAGAGGCAATTGCAAACACAGACCAAGTGCGAAATATCTTCTTTTTTTTGTTGCCCACGAGGTGTCCTAGACAGGTTTTAATTATGAGAAGAGACCTTTAAGCCATCTACACTCAGACTAATTCTCGCTCGAGTCAAATAAATCCTTTATAAAAAGTAAAATTTTGACCTTAAATTTTAAACTGCTACATGTTACGAGGTTAGTGCGAAATATCTTTGATACTTCAACACAAACAACTAAAGTAGAGACAGAGGCAAACCAAGAATAAGACAGACTATATCCTCTAAAGGGGCAAATATCTGGATCACGTTCACTTTTCACAAATCCATAATCTAAACGCAACCCATTAGATCCCACAAACACCTTATCACCCTCAATTTCTTATCACAATAAATATTTTACCTTTCGACGATGCCACCAACAAGTGAGCACGTGAATGCCTTCGTACTGCCAGAAGAAGGAATCTAGAAGATGATACAAATGACGTAGCATTAACTAAAAGAATAAAACGCACCGCAATTATAACAGCTATCGTGTCGTGTCGTCATCGTATACTCTGTATTGCTGTTAAATATCTGTCAGAATCACGTTGTACTCGGGCAAAAAGTCACTCAAATCACTGAATCAACGTACTCTTTCCTTGTCTTCCTCCTACGCGTGTATTCTCTCTCTTTCCTTTTCTACATAAACATTTGACGTATACGTTTCGGGTAAAACACTACAAGAAATATGAACTTTATCATGGACAAAAACCGTCTCCGTCGGTAAAAATAATTATCGACAAAATTTATCCGACCTCTGTAAAACGGCCGCCGGTAAATTTAAACGACGGACATTTTATACATATTTTTCAATGACTTTGATCACTTCTCCTTTAGCAAAATCTAGACCTTACCCATTTTTGCCTACTGGCCGCTTGAATATTCTGAAAGGAGTATCTTCAGCCCTGAACGTTCGTTCCAGCTACCCAAAATTATATGAATTTTGGCCCACATGATGTAACTCAGTTGATTCCGGAGGGGCAGATATGCGACAAAATTATATGAATTTTGGACCAATGGTAAGCGTAGGGGTGAGAACAAAATTTATCACTTCAATTGGCTGGTGAATTCGGCTTGTCATGTACGGGGAAACCAAGCCTGGAATACCGGTGACTTGTCCAGTAACAATTGGTATTTCAACTAATTCTTACACACATATTTAAAAGAAGAACCTTTTTAATTAACATTCTAATTTAAAGTTTGATTTTAATCTGAAATCGTTCTCAGGTGGGTTGCAATACTTGCATTTGGAGAGGGTTGGCATAATAATCAGCATGCTTTCGAATACTTAGCTAGACATGGCCTGGAATGGTGGCAACCTGACATGACTTGGTATGTTGTGAGGTTACTACAAGTGGTGGATTTGGCAACTGAAGTAAAATTACCTACTCGCTTGCAGAAGCAAAGAATGGCGGCGGCGCTCAAATAATATTAACTAATCTATATACGTATTTGTAATTTCATCAGTTGTTTATGCAGTTAAAATTTCAACATTACTTTCTTATTGATACCAAAAATCATTACAGAAGAATTAATGTGCAAAAAATACGCTGTTTGTTTCAACTACTGAACTAAACTGTTCTAGCCAATATTACTGGTTCAAAAACTCCGTAACAGTACTGAGGGACGACGTGGCAGGAATACCTTCTGGTCCTAATCTGGGTTGTAATATCGAGTCCATACAAACACCCTTCATAAATGGACGGATTCATATCAAACTCCATCATCATCGTTGCAAGAACCATGGCCGTGAGTAAACTATCCGATCCTGCATTATGCGACCCTCCATTCCTCTTGATACCAAGAACATCTCCCAACCTCTGTAGCCCCAACTCACCTCCATGAAGCCCTTCACAGAACTTGGCCATATACTTCACGTCGATCACCGAACCCAGGACGCGTTGTGTAAGAATGGCAAACTCGGCGGCAGACTCCGGCAGAGGGGTGAGCGTCACGCCATGCAGAATATACGCCAAATCGTACAAACCCTGAAACGTAACCCAATGAATATTCCTATGCCGACTCAGCATATAGGAAACAGCCGCCGAAAACCTCTCCGTCTCTATCCCGTCGTTTTTCAGGCGGGTGAAGTCAATCCCATGTTGTTTCAGGAACTCGATGGAGTCCTCCGAGTGTCTGTCTTCGTCAACATCGAACTGGAAGTTGAACTCCCACGTCGCGAAAATAGTGCCTCTTTCGTTAGACAAGGTTACTCCGAGTTGGATCATCTTGGATTTCTCGACGTTGAACTTCAAGTTGGCGTAACGAACATCATCGGGCGCAGTTTTTGATGTCTTCAAGAGACAACCTGGGAACTCCGTATCAACGGAAAGCACCGGAAACTTGAACAATGACGCGTCCATCATAATGAGTTCCTCCTCCAAGTTGTGACTCCACACTTCTCTGATTTTAAAGTAAGGGTAATTCATGATTCCAAATGATCAATTGCTGGTAAGAAGCAAGAACTTCAACGGCTTCGAAACTACTGTTGATAAGCTGTTGAGTCGCGTAATTATATAAACGAATAATTCATTTGGTGAAAGGAAAACAATTTACAAAGGATTCAAATAAAGAAAAGAAAACTATTTTCAATTAGGATTGAAATAAAATACAAAAACTATTTTCAATTAGGATTGCAATAATTTATTAATTACAAATATTAGACTCATTATCATTAGTTGATAAACAATTATTGTTTTTTAAATATTAAATAAGGTTGAGAATAAATTATATTTGAGTTCAAACTTTATCTATTTTTAACTTCAATTAAACTTAATTTAAAGAAATCAACAAAGTCAATTAAAAATACAATGGAGCAGCACTTTAGTGTTCTTGAAAGGAATCAATTCAACAAGAAAAAAGAACATCGATCCAATATCTTTTGTAATGAATTCACATTAATTAACATGATTATATGATTTTAAAATTTATCTATTTTTAAATCCCATTAACTTAAATTTAAATTATTAATTTTTATTGATTTGATTCAAATTAAACAATTTATTATATTTAAATAAATTTGAAATTATTCTATAAGTACTCAAACTATTTTTTTAATAAACTCTTCTGATCCTAATCCTTTCCTTGTCTTTGTGATATGATCACATGGAGATCCTATCCCAATCCTTTTCTTGTCTTTGTGGTATGATCACGTGGAGATCCTATCTTGAGGACAAGGGTTGAAGGAATGGTAGAAACGGAAACCTTCTTTAGTGACGATGATGATGGTGAATTATATTCATATAAATAAGGTATTCTTTTTCCTATTGATCACCCTATTAATTAATAATACATAATGTAAGGTTAAGTGAAACTGAAAAAATAAAATAAAAATCAGAAGAAGTTGTTTTTTTTTAGAATATCCATAATATTTATATCACCAATATTATATAAACTTCAAATCATAAGATTACAATCTTCACAATCATATATCTGTATACATTATTTATCATACGCATAGATCATGAACTCCGGCCAAACAATGTAGCATCATTGACTAGCTGCGGCATCGATGGAAGGGTAAGCAGCCGCGATTATAGTCGTTAGCATTTGGAGGGCCAATGTCTTCGCCGGGTTTGTAACACCCGGGAAGCGTATATCCAGAGCGCTTGCAAGCGTCGACGTCGAGATTTCTAGCCTCCACCTCTACCTTCACGTGACTTAAAACAACAATGCTAAATAGAGTCAAGCACAGCAACCATGAACCCATCTTTGATACGCCCATTATGATGATTATTCTTTCTTGGCTTTGTCAAGCTGCTCGCTTGTTTGGCAGGGAAACCAATGTTTTGCCCAGTTTATATACCCTCGCTGGTGGATCTAATTTTGGAAAACTGGCATAGCTTAACCTAAAAATAGCAAGGGCTTCGCTGTTATATTGAATGGCTTATTGTTTCTACGGTTGCATTTTCACATAACAAATTCTAGTAGGAAAATACTTGGAAGCTATCATTTTAATGGTTTTTATGGCTATCATAATTATCCTTAATTAATTTGCTTTTATAAATCAATAAATAATTTACAGTATTAAAGGATAATTTAGTTAATATGAGTCATAATGAGTATAAGGCCACTCAAAAGATGGTCATACAGTTGAATCCATTTTTATAATGGTGAAATTTGTATCTATAATTACTCTTTCAATGTATATTGGATACATTAATAACTTCATGTTTTACTCTTATCTATAAAAGGTTAAAATTGAAATGTTTTAAAAAATCAAAGGTTCATTTTAAATGTGTTAAATGTTAAGATTTAAATTACAATCAAATAAAAAATTAATATAAGGGTAAAATATACAGATCTCTATAATTAAGAAATCTTAAAGAAACTCTTAATCATTAAAATGTTTCAAAGAGCTCCTTTTAATTTTTAGTTTGTAGAAAAAATTATTTACGGCATGGTATAAATATCAAATATAGACTAATCAAGTGTCACTAACATAATAATTTAATTCAACTCTTAAATCCATTATAAATCAACTAAACTAAACTCAACTCAAATTAATAATTTATGATAAAGGGCAAAAGATACATATCTCTCGTATAATTTAAGAAATCATAAAGAAACTCTTAATCATTAAAATGTTTTAAAAGAGCTCCTTTTAATTTTCAGTTTTTAGAGAAAAATTATTCACGACATGGTATAAATATCAAATATAGACTAATCAAATATCACTAATATAATAATTCAATTCATCTCTTAAATCCGTTATAAATCAATTAAACTCAACTCAAACCAATGATTTATGATAATTATAATAAATTATTGGTTTGAGTTAAATTTAATTGGTTTGATTTGAATTTAAGAGATGGGTTGAACTTATAAGAACCATTTGATTAGTGAAAGTGTGAAGTTAATGTTGCATATATTTAATCATTATTTTTTAATTGAAGTCTTTAGAAAGGGATTTTAAAAAAAAGAAAACTAGAAGATTTTTTTTCGAGAATTTTAAAATTGAAGTAATTTTATTTAAAACTAAATATAATTTTCATGTCTTATTATAGGTAAAAGAAATGGGTGGGAGCATTAGTATGACTTCTTATTAGTAATATTATTGGTAGGAAAATAGCCAATTTACTTAAATTGCTAATATGATTTACTTACTTGCTTATCATACCATCTCTTTCTTGTTAATTTCATTTCTTAATTACAATGACAGTGAGTAAGTGTGGTGTGAATAAATCATGAGGTATCTGCTTTGGATGAAGTGAACCCAAAGTCAACAAGTTTATGACTTACTCTGTGACACTAGTCTCCGGGATCCTATTTGAGACCATAAAGTGCTTTGTGAAGGTGACACATATAATGAGGATGTAAGGATCAACAAAGCCAAGTGAATGATGAATAAAAACATGTTCTTGTAAATGGCCATGAAAAAAACAATTTTAACATCAAGTTGACTAATGAACCTATTTTTAGCAAAGGCAAGTGTAAGAATGAGATGACTAATGGTTAGTTTGACAACAAAACTAAAAGTGTCAGTATAATCAAGGTCGGGTGATTGATGATAACCTTTAACAATTAAGTGAGCTTTATAGTGAATACACCTAGAGGAGGAGGGACAAGTGAACAAGTATTGTTATAACAGAGAGCTTTGAACTCATCAAGCATCACTTGACGTCAGTAAGGAAATCTGTTAGCAGAGTAAAGGAAGTAGGTTTGGATCAAGAGCTGGTGTAACATTGGCTTGGTAAGTAATGTGTTCAGGAAAAGTTTTTAATGTTTAAATAGGGTCTTGAGTGTGAGTAACCACTGGATGAGAAGATGATGATGGTGGCTGATGAATAGGTTGTAGTAACAAGGGAGAACGTGTGGAAGAAATAGGTGATTGAGGACTACTTAAAACTAGTGATAAAGAAGTAGATGAATTTAGTGGAGAAGTAGATAGTAATTGGAACTATAGGGTTAAATATAAAGAGGTTGGAGGAGAAGGAGGAGAATTGGAAAGGAGATTAAGGAATTAAGTTTCAAGAAATCTTACATGTCGAGAAATATAGATTTTCTTTATGGAGGGATCAAAACTTTATATCCTTTATAATTGGAAGCATAGTTGAGGAATACACACAGAATGAATTTTGGTGTGAGTTTATTAGTTCTAGTTTGATCAAGAAAGGAAAAACAAGTATAACTAAAAACATGAAGATGATCAACTTTATGAGGTGCATTGAACAGTACTTCATGAGGACATTTGAAATGTAAAACAAATGATGTAATTCTTGTTTCAATTATGTGATGAATTTTACATTTAGTGATGTCATTTTGTTATGAGATACAAGGACAATAAATACAAGAAATAATGTCACGAGTAATAAGAAAAGTAGCAAACAATCCTTTGATAAGTTCAAAAGTTCCATCACACTGGAACATTTTAATTTTAGTTGAAAATAAGTTCTCGGTAGTGTTTTTGAAAAATTGCAAACTTTTTTAAGGCTTGAGATTTATTAGCCAGAGAAAAAATTCAAGTGTGACGGCTAAAATGATCAACAAATTAGAAAATGTTGTGAACCAAAAAGTGATAAAGAAAGTGACACTTTCCAAATATCACAATGAATAAGTTAAAGGGGTTTAATACAAACTCTAGTAGATGTAAGAAAGGAAAGAAGACAACTTTTACTTTAAAGACATGATGTACAATCAAGACTAGTATGAGATGCTAGAATTGACTCAAATCAGTTTTGAAAAATATTACTACATAAATGACTGGGCATTAATATCAAATATGTTCCCGTTAAGCAATGAAGGCTATAGGATTTATGAAATTAACGGGAACCTTTAGGGGGTAAAGATTATTATGGATGTTTCCTGCAATATATATAATCTTGGTGGAAAAAGTCCTTCACAACATAACCAAAGAAATTAAATTAAATTAAATAATAATTGTTTTAACAAATTAGGCAACATAAAGTAAATATGTAATAAGATTACGCATAATAAGAATATCTCTAAATGTGAAGATTTATATGAAAGTATAAGCAACCTTTTGAAGATATGGGAAGAGTAATATCATTACCAACAACTACTTCAACATCGTGATATGGTTGGATGTATTCAACAATATAAGTCTTGAGTGTCACGTATGAAGAAGCAATAGTATCTAGAAGTCATTTGGTAATTTCACTAAGAGAATATGTGGAGGCTGAATATTTAATGTAGAAAATGCAGGCCAAATTTGAGTTAGATCAATAGAAGGATTATAAGAATTATTCGTAGATTGCATATAGTAGAAGAGACATAGAGTAGCTATGCGATCAACTTTTTTTTACAAATTTGACATTTTGGGGTCGTAGAATGGATTCAGGTTGAAAAGTAGAATAAGTGAATGGGTTGGAATCGGCTTGTTAGGTGGTTTGATGGCAACAAAGTAAAGATCGTTAAGCTATAGTTTGTTGAAGAAAATAGGTTTCTAGTATAGTTCAAAGGCTCTGATAATTTGTCATTTTTGGCCATTCTAGGAATTCTGTTGAAGGAGATGAAGTACCGTCGGTTGATGCATAATGCTTGGAGGATGGAGAGATGGACTGTATTGTAATCTTATGAGTTTGTGTACAGAATGTATAGAAGAGCGTGGGTAGACTCTGATACCGTAAAAAGAAAAATAAAAGTCAAATGTATTTGAATAAAGGTGTAATCGGCAAATTTGTATTGCCTTTTTATTATATCTCTTCATGAGATTGTACATAAGTATTTAATGACTAATATATACCCATAAAAGGTATAGTAGTCACTGTTCTTGAATAACTAAAGGTAATTATATGAAGACAAATATGAATGTAACGTTTGATAAGAAAAGTACGCTGTGTGTATTTGTTGCTTCAGTTTTTTTTCTTCCCTCAACTTTTATTAAAAAAGAGAACAACTCTGCAGTAAATTAGAAACAAAAAGTTCTATAACTAGTAGAATCAAAACACGAATTTAAGTATGTAATTCTTTGTTTTATATGCATTAATTAAGTTAGTTAATTATATGCACAAATTAGCTATAAAGAATTATAAATATAATATAAAGAATTAGAAATTAGTTTTTCTAATTTACACTAACTAATTAAGTTAGTTAAATTAGTTTCTAATTAATATAAAATGTTAAAAAAATTAGAAAGTTTTTTTAATACAAGAAAACTAATTTGTTTAGTTAAAATTAGAAAAGGGGTTTCATTAGAAATTAATTTCTAATTAAACCAAGATAAATTGATTAGTTCAATTATACTTTAAATTAGAAATAAGTTTCTAATTCTATTTGAATTATTAATATTTGAATATTATAAATAACTTTCTAATTAATTAGAAATTAATAGCATAATTTGAATAGTTCAATAAATTGCTAAAAGAATTAAATTATTTCCATAATATGAGTATTAGTTCGCTATGTGTTAGACAAAATAATTTGTTTATTTTGTGCACTCTTCTAATTATTGAAAATTTGTTTTTCAGCAAAATGCCTATTATTGAGCAAATGCCTAAGCTTATTCAATGTGAGGCATAGAAGAGACGAATTGGCAACATGTATGTACAGTTACTCAACATGCGTTTAATGCCTGGAGAAAGTCTAACACAACATGTTATTTTAGTTAATAACATGATGCAAGAGTTATACTTTGGAGATTGCCTAGCTTACGTAGATGTTGAAGTAATGTACATGACTTTGCTTGCGACATTACCTCAACCTCAAGGCGAACTATTATGAATGCTCTGGAATAATATGCCTAATATAAGAAGACTTATAATTTGTTAGTGATGACATTTATTAAAGAGATTAATAGAAGTGAGTTGATTAGGCCTTTATATCCTTTAGGTCTTCTAATAGAAATAGTAAGAGCTATTGTACATCGAGCTTCATGAACTGTGTCACGCAAACTTGTGCACTCATTTTCGAGTAGGGTTCGTTACCTATAGAATGTGAGTAGATTGTAGCACATGTAATACAATATGTTGTTTTATAAGAACAAAGTCTTAATATTTATATAATATGTTTACATGAATTTTATATAGGAATTCATCTAGAGTAAAGTAATTAGGATTTGATTGTTGTATGAATGATGATTGAATATATTTGTGGACTTTTGATTTTTTAAGCAATTTTGATTGAATTATTTACTCTATGAATGATTAATGTGACATTAACGTGCATATATATTTCTTTCTTATTATAGAAACTTAGTGTTTCAAAATGGCTATTGCTTCAAAGAATATTGTTGCTGAGCTCAATAGTGGTGAGAAACTCAATGGTGACAATTATGAAATCTGGAGTATAAAAATCTAATATGTACTAGAAGAGCAAGAGGCTCTTGAGCCATTAAACCTAACCATGGACGTTCCTGAGGAGGGCATTACAACCCAACATAGAAGGGACCGTGATGCATATGAATTATGGAAAAAGAAGAACTCTTTAGCTTACATCACATTGCTTAATAGCATGGATTGTTGGACCCCGAACTTTTGATGAAAAATAGAAATATTAAAATGAATTTGAAGTGAGAAAGAATTGGTGAGAATGAG
>JAOTIZ010000416.1:0-11620 GCA_027123425.1 Erythroxylum panamense | reverse complement strand
ATTGCTTCCGCTGCAAGATGATTTCTTAAAAAGTTTTGAAATCTATCGTTTCTCCAAACTAAGCATGCTTTCTTTTTTCGATCCAACATATGCATGATAATAGATTTAACAAAACTTAAAAAATTTAAAACTTTATACAAAGGTTATTTTTCTTATCCATAGCAAACTAATTGACGGTGAACTATCTTATCCATTAAAAGAAAAATTGAGACCCTCCCACTCAAAAACTACCAAGCATCTTCATGCCTAACTTTTTGAGAAGCGCCATGATTTGGTCAATACTTTTACCAACAAAGCTACGATGGGCAGGTTATTGATAAAAAATGTTGAGTATGTAGCCATTTGATTCGTTCACTGAAGGTACTTGCAAACCATGCCTCGATGGGAGGTCACATTTGTTACCAATGAGTGGACTTATCCTTAAGGAGACCCAAACCTGCAAGATTTAGGATTCATGCCCTCCGGTGGGGAGTAACGCTTCACCACATGCAAATGGGCCATCACATGGAGAATGTGGACTCTCACATGAGCATTCTCTCCCACTCAATCTTTTTGGGCTTTAAGTTTTAATAAATACCATCTTTTCTAGATGCAATTTATTATTTATCATATATTGTTTCATTATATATCTCATACATAATGAATGCATGGCAAAGCCTAGGGTTGGAAAATTTCTAAATGGTATACAATCACATACTATTTGCATCCATTTATCCATTCGTCTCATGAACTAATAGTCCACTTTTAATTGTCTGTCCTAGAACATAAATAAAATTACAAGGCTTTTAGGCCTAAAAATTTCTTCTTGGACTTTGATCTTCCTCTTCAAACTCTTCATCCACATGAGCCAACCCATTTGGTAAAAAGTGTGTAATGGCATTTTCATAAAACCAAATTTTGTCAGTTTGAAAACAAAAATGCTAGCACTAGTTTTTGGTAAGTCCGACACTCAAAAATTCCAACTCTTGTGTTTCATAAAACCGAAACTATGTTAAAACAAAAATTCCAGCACTTTGGTTTTCACAAAACCAAAAATTTGTTAAAACAAAATTCCAAACCTTTGGTTTTCATAAAATCGAAACTTTGCCAATACACCAAAGGATACATCGAAACTATTAACTATTCTTCTCTTCGATCCATAGTTGCTCCATCTTTAATATTACAAAATTTTGTACATTACAAAGTCAAAGAAAATAAAAAATGAAACCAAGGAGGAAACATGACGATGATAGGCCACCCTCCTTGTTACAAACCAACTGAAGAAAACTTACAAGATAAAATTATATTCTATGGACAACCAAAAAAGCAAACCATATACCATATATTTTCTATCCCCAAAAAATATGCAACATACAAAGTTTAATTGCCAACTTATGCATCACATATAGGAACCGAAATCATCCATAATAAAATGGCTATGATATTAATTGTTGGATCGAAAACAAAAGCATGCAAGATTTGGCTAAATGATAGATTTCAAAACTTTTGCGAAATCAAAACGCAACGGAAATAACATAATCAAATCAACATGTTTTGGCCATACATGATATGGTATAAGAAAAATAATTTACATAAGAATAAGGTGGTAGAAATATACCGACTCCTTGCCACAGCTTTGACTCCTCGCTTTTGTATCCTCTCCAAATCCTTGCTATTGCTTTGACTCCTTTATATCCTCTCCTTTGTCAATGTATCCTTGTTTTTGTATCCTCAACTAATCTAATCTACCACTTGTTCTTCTTAGACAACTTGGCACAAGATCCTTTGGTGGGAAAGGAGAAAAAATATTTTGAGGAGAATTTTCTTAGAAGAAAGAAGTAAAAAATTAGACTCTTCTCATTCAAGTTTCGGCTATGCATGCATGAGAGGAGAGAGCGAGTCAAAAATGCAACAACACTTCTTCCTCTCCTAGTCAATTTCGGTTATCATGAAAGAAAGAAGTGATGTGCATCCAATGCATCACTTCATTCTTTAATCAATCATAAAGAAGCCAAGAAATGAGACCCGTCTCATTTGTTTAAGATGGTTATATGAAAAGACCAATGACCTAAATGAGACCTTCTCATTTTCGGTTATGGATGAAAGAAGGAAGAGAGAGTACATCAAATGAACCTCTTCTTTTCTTTAATCAAATGAATGCTAAAAGGTTACATTACATGCCATCATTAAAAGACAACTATTAAACCATTTTAATGATAAGATTATTATTCTATTTAATGATGATAAAGCATGAAAAGAACCATATTTAATTTAGCAATTCAATGCTAAATGTGCAGTTGCACATTTAGGTATAAAAAATCGAAATTTGGCTTCCTTCTTCTTTAATAACTTTGTTTCAATTTAATTAATATAATTAATCAAATCAAACCAAAGTCAAGCCCAATATTAAATGCTCATTTGGGCTTCTAATTAAAGTAACCCAACATTCAATCATGGGCATTAAAATCTCTATTTATATTTCTAATTTTGCTTGATAACCTTCTTAGAAGCAAAATGGGGAATCTAATTGGACTTATATAATTCAAGCTGCAATAAGTCCAGAATTAATTTAATCTCATTAAAATTAATTCCAACTTATTAACCAAATGTCATTCCACTAAAGAAAATTGGTTGAACTCTTAAATTAATAAATATTATGAGAATACATTTTTCAAATAAGATTTCCAATTACAAACTTTATTATGAACCATATTATAGCCATCTACACATAAAGGGTAAAATTACTATTTTTCCCTTATGTTGGTTTTTCCTTCTAGGTCTCCTGTTTTACTCTATATGGTGATTAACATATAAGATCTCATTTTGGTGTTAAGACTTGATGGATAGCTAGTCCAACAAACTACTGGCGCCAGTTTAATCACCAAACTCCTTAAAATATCTAAAAGTGATTATATTACTATAAACTCTTTATTTGAGTGAATGTTCCCTTATACATATTTTAATTAATAATTCCAATATGCGGACACTGGATTAATTCTCTGTAAAAATCCATTCCAATATATCAAGAATTATAATGAAATACATACGAGTTCACCACTCATTAAGATTGTGGTTCGTAATAAAAGAATGCTAAGGTGTATGTTTTAAGATTAAAATAATGAACCACTTTATTCTTTAAAAACATACTTAATTCTAGATTCATTTAATAGTGCTATTATCGGTAGTCAACTACTATCATGATATGAAACTCTTCATTCCATTGAAGTAAACTCTTTTACTTACACAGAGATAAATCACAACACTAATGTCTAAACCATAATCAAGCGACCAACTTGATTATTCAACTATGAATCAACTAAATTTAGATTTTAATAATATACATGTTTCTTATACATCTCTATATATATGTATATTACTTACAAAAGAATCATGGTACCTTATGACTAGATATATAATGCTCATACAAGTAAAACCAAACTTTTTTGTTTTATTAATAATAAATATTTTCATTACAAAAGTAACAGGAAGAAAATTAAGTTATATGTAAATACACTTGCTTCCTAGGGTACTATATTTACAAAACTCCAACAATACGTAGTTAGTGAAGAGTTGAGATCGTACATATGGGGGGGCGGGGATTTTAAATAACGTGATTCTAAGGAATTAAAGTTAACAAAAATTAGAATTAAGCAGAAATAATCAAATATGGAAAAATTAATAAACAAACCTTGGTTTCAGGTCACCTATTTATCAAATTAGTATGGATCGTCGATACAAAATTAAGCCCATTAACAAATACTCATTGAATGGTGTTCTCTCTTAGGATTGAATGAACATGTATTATAATCACTCTTATTAACCACTAACTTAGTTATGATATTAAGTTTGATTAATTAATAGCTTTAAGAACTAAGAGAATCAATGAGTAAGACAATACACAAACGATATGTATTTAGTCTAGATAATTATCTTTCTTAGAATTCCCAATCCTTAACGTAAAAGATGGTAATCCTATTTGCCACTTTGGATTAGCAAAACTGAATGTCAAATCCTACTAATCTGGCTGTAAATTAAATCAATCAATTCCTCGTTGCGCATACTAGAGATCAGTCAATTCAATCATAAAAAGTAATAAAAAAGACATTTAATATTAGTAAATGAAATATACTTTATTTAGAAAATCTCACACAGGCTAAATGATAACGTTGGTTTCCTTTAACCAAGAAGAATGGTTTAGATACTCATAACAGTGATGAAACTTGACAGAAGAATTGTAAAATATTCGGTTTTCATATTTGTCCGTTTTCTAGAAAAACGATCAACTCTCTAAAAGAACAAAACAAAGACGTTAATGATAAGATGTCTAAAGGGGGTGGTCGTCCTCCCTTCTTAAAGTTATTTGATCAGATACAATCCCCTTCCCATGAAATCAGGTAGTAGAACCCCACATAAAGAAAACAACTTGATTCCCAAAATAATTAGAATCCTAAGTCTATCAAATCTCTTTTCAAATCAGACTTTGGTGATAAACTTTTCCTTTGCACGTGCTCATGCTTAGTCAAAAACTTTTATGCTAGTTAGAAATTTGAGTTGCTTTTGCTTTTCTTACATCTTTTTTATTCAAATTCAACACCTATGTGTTCAAAATCAACTGATAACAATTAAGAAACAAGCCCATTAATTTTAAATAAAAATCAACTGATAACAATTAAGAAACAAGCCCATTAATTTTAAATAAAAATTTCAACATAATAAAGAGATTTATATCCAAAGTTATACTAGAAATAATAACTTATCATATTCCCCCACACCAATCTTCTACTCATCCTCAACAAACTACATTTGCAATCAATTGGCAAACTAATAAACTTTATTTATTCCAAGTCTCATAACAGTAAATAGTGCACACTTCAAGTGTTAAACATTTTTTTCAATCAATGAATACCCAAGAGTTAATCATTTAAGTAAATATAAACAAAGTCAATTTAAGGCAATCATATTTCAAAAAATAGCGCATAATTATAGTAAACTCTCATAGATCGAATTTAGCTAAAATTACTTAAGGGTTTATTGATTCAATATTTCACTCAAATTCTTCTAATGCAAATATTCTACCATATACTTGCTTTTGCACCAAGATTTTACCACTTGAAATAGAAAATACACAAATCAAAAGGGCTTTATATAAGGTTATATTGGGCTATAGGTAAAGGTAAGGATTGATAAAAGGAAAGGGGAAAATCATAAACATTAGCAAAGAATCTATCCAATTGTGGAGACACAATTTCAATCACAAAGGAGTTAACAAAGTCATTCCATGGAGAGATAGATACACTTCATAATTTGTAACATTAGCAAAGAATCTATCCAATTGTGGAGATACAATTTCAATCACAAAGGAGTCAACAAAGTCATTCCATGGAGAGATAAATACACTCCATAATTTATATTTCACTAATTTTTAATGAAATATATTATATTTAAGATCAGGAGACAGTAGTATAACACATAATTCTAGTCTCAATATCTTGAAAAATTTCTTTTCCTTGCCTTCCATATTTCTCCAATTAAGTTTGACATAAATTTTGGTTAGAATGCCTACTTACATTTATGATGGGTGAAGATATTAGAGGTTTTAGTTGTTTATTATGGGTTTATCAAGAAAATGGGTTCAGCTCAAAAGGTTTAACAAAGGATATCGATTTGGGTTGGCTTTTTAAGCTAAAGATTTAAAACAAAGAGGGCCTTTATAATTTTTATGCACGAATGTATAGATGCGATCTCAAGTTGGTTCCAAGCAAGTTTTAGAGAAAAATTCACCTTAGAAGATAATCATACATCAAATAAATACAGATTGATATAGATGTTTCAATCTTTTATGCCTAAAAACTCACAGGTTAATATAGTTCACCACAATTATACACCATGTTTAATCATATGATTGCCAAACCTTCACTAAGTGTATACACTTTTATTTCTTAACTAAGTGGCATATATTATCCTAAAAAATAAAATTAACTCAAGTTATGAACATTAATTAAGTTATTAAAAATGAAAGTATAGAAAGTGTTATTAAAAAATTTTCAACAAAGATTCCCAAATATCAATTATATGGAACATACCCTACTGCCACACCTAATCCATACATTATCCCTAATGTAATTATATAAAGTAAAAGAAGCTAAAATAGAAAAGAGAAGAGGAAAGAAAGTTTCTCTGTAAGTTGATCTCCTAAGTTATGGGGTTGGTGGGTAAGGAGGTTGGAATCCTTGATGTGCCCAATATGCTGTCAAATTGTGCTCCATTTGGTGCATCTGGCATTCAAGTTGAGCCAAACGAGCATCCAAGTTGGCCTAAGGAGGTTGACTACTACTCGACGTAGGTGAGACGACCTGACTCTTTGTGGTTGGATGCAGGTTGGAAGTGATAGTTAGACCAGGATAAGTAAAGGATATCCTCCCATGACTTATTTCAATAATATCCATCCTGCACAAACATTCCAAATCTAAAGATTCTATAGCATAAACCATAAGTATGTTAGTATTTTCAAGATCCAAAAATTCAAATTAACAATCAATTGAGTGATATAGGACCCTCATATTAACAGTTTGGATTTCTTGTTTAACACAGGTTGAATTGAGTCAAAAACAAAAACCCAATTTAATAGGAATTTGTTTGTCCATACACCACAAAAATAAAATTTAGCCTTAGAAAGTGTACCAGCAGAATCCCGTCTCCCTAAAAAATTGTACGCTAAGAGTTGATGTATGATTTTGAAAATAGTATTTTTTAGATATGAATTATTAAATGCACTGACATTATATGGTTAAAGATTGATAGACCATTGAGTCCATAGTTCAGAGGAATGAAAATCAGTATGACAATCACAGTTGGAACTTACAAATAGTTTGTGTTTAATGTCATCAGATGGGTAAATTTTTCATTGGCTCAATTATTGAAATCTCTAATTGTCATCTGGCTGTTGAAATGTAGTGAAATCCCCACTTCATGAGTTCCATTGATCTCCTCTCGATTTGCTTACCTTTCTAAGTTTGATTTCTAGTTGTAGGACTTTAGGTTTGTTCAGAAATTGAAATGGACGGAGTCGGCGTCGCAGCTATGGTATCTGATGGAGATTGGGTATTAACCAATGTTGGGATTGGTGAAGCTAACTGGCGTGAGTTGTTCTTCTTGCGTGTCATGGTCCCAAGCTCTGGAACTTGGCAAATCTAAAATCACCAAAATAAGAGCACAAAGCCAACGAAGATGTGGACTAGTGGGTGGAGTTGGTTATGGTGGTAAAGAGGGTAAAGATTTTAGGGGGTTTTGTTAAAATAGTATAGGTGTTGGATAAATTGGCAATAGGTGTAGTGGATGAATGAAAGTGGAATGGGTGAATGAGAGTTTAATGGGTGCAATGTCGCGGGTAGGCAGGATAACTGTGGTTGGGTGGGAAATAACTTTTTTATTTGTTATTTTGATTAAACTAGAATTGAAAATATTGACATGCAAAACACTAAAGCGAATGGAATAAAATTAACAGATGAAAACAAAAAATAAAAAAATGAGAAATACTGAAAATAGAATTAAAATTGAACATGAAATTTTGTGGGCTGCCCCTAAATGTGCTTCTTTTAAGTAATTAGCTAGTGTGTTTATCTACTTGCCTGATTAGAGATAGATTGGAGAATTCTCATAGTATGGTTTCAGGCAGTGTCCATTAACCTTAAACACCTTAGAGGTGTCTAAACTTTGAATTTCTACCACACCATGAGAAAATACATTAGTAATAACAAATTGTCCAAGCCAGCGAGATTGTAATTTTCCTGGAAATAACTTAAGCTTTGAAGGATAAAGAAGAACTTTTTTCCTACTGAAAATTGCTTCCTTAAAATCATTGTCATGAAAAGTTTTAGTTTTGTCTTTATAAATTTTCACATTTTTATAAACCTCATTACGGATCTCTTCTAACTCTTGCAATTGCCACTCCCTATTGTTACCAGCCTCTACCAAATCCATGTTTAACTGCTTCACAACCCACTAGGCTCTATGTTCTATTTCTACAGGTAAATGACAAGGTTTACCAAAAATTAACCTGTACGGCGATATGCCTATTCGAGTTTTTTAAGCAATTCGATACGCCTATAAAGCATCATTTGTAAGCTCCATTCTTTTTCGTTTGGATTCATACTTTTTTCAAAATTGATTTAATTTTTTTATTGGAGACTTCAGCTTTCCCACTCATCTGCAGATGATATGCAGTCGAAATACGATGTGAAACACCATGTTTCTTCATCAATTTTCCAACAATTTTACGAAAAAATGAGTTCCTCAGTCACTAATCATAGCTTGAGGTATTCCATACCTAACAAAAATGTTAGATTTGACAAAATTGACTACATTCTTAGCAACATCTGTATGAGGAGCTTTTGCTTCTATCCACTTCAACACATAATCCATAGGTAAAATGATATAAGTCTTACCAAAAGATGAAAGAAAAGGACCCATAAAGTCAATTCCCCACATATCAAAATTTTCACATGCCAGGATATTTGTATGTGACATTTGATCTCTTCATCCCAGACTACCTGTTCTTTGGCAATGATTACAAGACTTATAAAACATGTAAGTATCATAAAATAATTTAGGTTAAAATAAACCACTTCAAGAATTTTACAAGTTGTTCTTTCAAGTCTAAAGTGTCCCCCACACACAGATGAACGGAAAAAATTTAATACGGAAGGAATTTCATCATTTGCAACACACCTTTTAATAATTTGATCAGCACAAAATTTCCAAAGATAAGGCTCATCCCTTATGTAATATTTAGCCTCTCATTTAATTTTATCCTTTTCAGCTCTAGATAAATCACTAGGTAAGGACTTAGTCACCAAGAAATTTACTATGTCAACATATCATGGAATTACCTGTTGGATAGCAAAGAGACTTTCATATGGAAATTCAACTTAGAGAATTTTAGATGTATTGGTTAGAGTGATCTAGCTGAGATGATCAGATACAAAATTTTAGCTCCCTTCTTGTCAAGTATTTCCAACTCAAATTCTTGTAGGAGTAAAATCCGTCGAATCAATCTTGGTTTTGCTTATTTCTTAGTCACTAAATATTTCAGAGTTGTATGATCTAAATAAATGATCACTCGTGTCCCCATAAGTAAGACCAAAATTTTTTCAACCTAAAAACTACAGCCAAAAATTCATTCTTTGTCATGGAATAATTCTTCTGAGCATCATTAAGTATCATGGAGGCATAGTAAATGACATGATGTACTTTGTCCACTGTTTGACCCAAAACTACTCCAACTGCATAATCCGATGCATCACACATTAATTCGAAGGGAATGCCCCATTTTAGTAGTTGAATGATTGGGGCTGTAGTCGGTCGTCCCTTTAGTTCGTCAAATGCAATTTTGCATAGCTCATCAAAATCAAATTTCACATCTTTTTTTAGTAGTCTACACATGGGTTGAGCAATCTTCAAAAAATCTTTAATAAATCAATGATAGAATCTTACATCAGAAAAGAGCAAACTTCCCTCACAATCGTGGGGTAAGGTAAAGATCTTATAAAATCTATCTTAGCCTTATCAACCTCAATTCCCTTAGAAGAGACTGTATGATCCAAAATTATTCCTTGATCAACCATAAAATGACAATTTTCATAATTTAAAACTAATTAGTCTCAATTCAACGTTTAAGCACTTTCTCAAGTTTGATAATGCATGTTTTAAAAGATTCTCCATCAACTTTAAAGTCACCCATGAAAAATTCCATAGAATCTTCCACAAGATTAGATAAAATACTTACCATACACCTTTGAAATGTCATTGGTGCATTACACAACCCAAATGGCATTCTTCGATAGGTAGAGGTGCTGAATGGACATGTGAATTTTTTTTCTTAGTCGTTTGGTGCAACCAAATCTAATGATAACATGAATAACCTTCTAAATAATAATAATGAGATTTACCTGTAAGTGTTTCAAGCATTTGATCAATAAATGGAAGTAGAAAATGATCATTTCTAGTAACCGAATTTAGCTTCCTATAATCTATGCAAACTCTCCACCCATTTTAAACATGACTGGGTATCAACTAACCATCACTATTTTCTATTACAGTTACCCCAGTTTTCTTTGCAAATACCTGGACCAAACTTACCCAATTGCTATCTGAAATGGGATAGATAATCCCAGCTTCAAGAATGTAGCACCATACTGCCATAGAGTACATACTAGAACACCTTGAGGACATTCCATTACATACCCTATAATAATGGGACGTTAGAGTAGTTACTACAATCACTTAGTCATGGCATCATCATGTATGATCCCTTATAAGGTATCATAAAGAAAAGACACAATATTTAAAAACCAACTGCATTCCTCCTTTCATTTCATAAAAACTGAATATGTACATTGTAGCTTTACAAACCATAAAAAGATGTACATCATCCCAAATCCTAATATAAAACACACTATAAGAAAGAGGAATTATACAAAAATTTCTATCTAATCCTTCAATCTCAACTGACCGATCGTTGAGTCATTTCTTCTTCCCAAAAGGACAAGAATTATAATTCTTTTAGAATCTCTCTATTGCTAATGTCCTCTCTCAATCCTGAAAAATCAACAATGCAATTTTTGGTGAGTTTTGTGAACTCACTAAGGTAACCATCCTCGATGGTTCACTTAATTCATACAACACATCAACACATGTAAACACATAATTCACATCTTTTCATTTAGTATATAACATCACATATCATTTACTTTAGATATCCACTCTCATTCAAATACATGTCCACAATATATTTCAGTCAGTCAAACACACGTATTAAATGTATATGCAGTGTTTGTGAGACTCACTTTTGATTATTACGTTATTGTGATTGAGTGCCTAAACTGTCTCGTATCTATTGTGGATATCGAGCTCATTGATATTGTCCCTTATCAGTTGGGGATATAAAGCTCATTATACATAACAAGCCTTTGACTTTTAATCACATTCCGAGCTTTAAGCTCAATTTCGGTGGCTACTCAAGTCACAATTCTCATTATCTAATCATGCATTCATGTAATGAAATGCATCACACAAATTCAATCAATCATTGTTTCAATCAATCACATTCACAGTCTCATTCACATTTATCATTAGACCTTGGTCTATCATTCAACAATCATGTTGAGTAACACTTATTTCTTCGCATTCACATATAAGGGGCACTTCAAATATCACATTCATGCATTAGAAGTCTCGGACCTTCAGTATTTGGAATCAGTACAATCAAGTCCACATTCAAAGATAACTCAGAACATAATTTATAACAAACAAATAATTAAGTGAGACCGTCTAGGTTACTCACAAATCACTCCAAAAGCTATTGCCTCAAAGTCCCAACAATGTCTGGATGTTGACATTCCAAATGCTCCTCTATATTATGCAAAATATACATTTACACATATCACAAATTTGTACAATTATACACATACTCATTTATGCACATATGTATACATATGGATTATGTACAATGCATGTTCAATGACAATCTCAGGTATTTTTTCATTATTCCTATCACCTAATCATTCATATATCAACACTCACATAATTATAATTTGTACTTAGGGTTTGCACCTCCATAAAACAATTTGAATCTAATTTCATA
>JAOTIZ010000391.1:0-11621 GCA_027123425.1 Erythroxylum panamense | reverse complement strand
TTTATTGAATGGGTAAGTGGAATTAAAGTGTTAAGGTTATAAGAATGTTCAAGGGTAATTTTGGCAAGACACTTAAGCTTAAAAAAACATAAGCCTATAAGGAAGGGTAAAATGGACTTTTTGGACTCATTAAGGGTAGAAATGGAAGAAGAAATGTTTCCTTGTTCCTTTAAGAAGAAGAAAAATGTGAATTGGGAGAGAAGAAGAGAAAATAAGAAAGAAAGAGAAGAGAATTTCAGTGGTTGAGAGAAAAGAAGAGAGTTGAGCTAGGGTTGCATCATTTCCTAGTCTGAAGAGAGATTTTGAAGCGGTATCAGAGCTAGTACTCAAACCGTTGTGCCAGCTAAGTTGGACCCCAAAGAGGGCTAGGCTCTATGGGGGTAGAAAGTGTGAGATCATACATCAGTTGGAAAGAAGAACGAAGTACGCCTTATAAGGGTATGGATACTTCTCCCTTATAGACACGTTTTCCACGCCCTAACACACCGGATCCCATCAAAACTTTGAAGTTAAATGTGCTAGGGCAAGAGTAGTACCAGGATGGGTAACCTCCTAGGAAGTTCTCGGGAAAAGCAAAACTGTGAGGGCTTGGCTGGGCCAAGGCCCAAAACGGACAATATCTATAAGTAGGTGATCTGGGATGTTACATTGCTTAACTAGATTGACTTTGTCGACTATCATCTGAAGTAACTCTGGTCCTATTAATTTTCTTTCTCCTTCCTTATCCTAGCATATAGGAGTTCTACATCTTCTTCCATACAGTACTTCATAAGGAGCCATATGAATGCTCGAGTGGTACGAATTATTGTAAGCAAATTCGACCAATGGCAAATGCTCGTCCTAAGCGCCTTTAAAATCCATTACACATGCCCTGAGCATTCCTTCAAGGGTCCGAATGGTCCTCTCAAATTGGCCATCTGTTTGGGGATGGAAAGTCATGCTACAATTTAACTTAGTCCCTAGAACTTCTTGCATACTTTTCCAAAATCTTGAAGTAAACTGAGGATCTCTGTTAGAAACTATAGAGTCTTGAATCCCATACAGTCTCACTATCTCATCAACATACTTCTTTGCTAGCACATGCAGAGAATCAGTCTATTTAATTGCTAGAAAATGGGCTAACTTCGTCAAACGATCAATAATAACCCATATAGGATCATACTTCCTACTAGTTTTGGGCAGACCCATCAAAAAATCCATGGTTATCCTTTGCCACTTCCACTCATAAATGGACAATGGCCTTAACTTGCCTGAAAGTTCCTGGTGTTCAGCCTTGACTTGCTGACACACTAGACACTTGCTTGCATATTTTGCTACATCCTTCTTTATGCCTTTCCACCAAAATTGCTCTTTTAAATCTTTGTACATCTTGGTGCTAGCTGGGTGCATGGCATAAGGCGCATTGTGTTTCTCATCGAGTATCCCATCCTTTACTTCCTTGACATTTGGAATACAAAGTCTATTTCCTACAACCACAATTCCATCATCCCTCATTACCATTTCAGATTTCTTGCCATTCTTAATTTCTTCTCGGAGCTTGTTCAAATCTGTATCTTGTGCTTGTAACTTCTTAAATTTCTCCTTGAGTATCGGTCTCACTCTAAAATTAGCTATAATGCAATTAGGTTCCTCCTATTTCGAGCTTATTCTAAACTTGGCCATCTCTTTCAACAATGACACATAAATTTTCTGAACATGGGCTATAGAGAATTTCCTACTCAAGGCATTTGCCACTACATTTGCCTTTCCTAGATGGTACTCAATCAGCAAGTCATAATCTTTAAATAACTCTAACCACATTCTCTATCTCAAATTCAACCCTTTCTGTCTCAATAAATATTTGAGACTTTTATGATCTGTAAAAATCCTCGTCTGAACTCCATACAAATAATGTCTCCAAATTTTCAAGGCAAAAATTATCACTGGTAACTTTAGATCATGAGTTAGGTAATTCAATTCATAAGGCTTTAGTTGCCGCGAGGCATAAACTATTACCTTGTCTCCTTGCATCAACACACAACCCAAACTCTTTCTTGAAGCATCACTATAAACTGTATAACCCTCATCTCCCATAGACAAAGTCAAAATTGGAGCACGTGTCAATCCGTGTTTAAGCTCCTCAAAGCTCTGCTGATATTCATCACTCTAGATAAACTTCTAATTTTCCTTAATAACTTAGTCATCGGAGCAGCTATGATAGATAATCCTTCAACAAACCTCCTATAATATCCTACTAGACCTAGAAAACTTTTCACTTCTGCCACTATCTTTGGTGCATGCCATTTCACCACTACTTTAACTTTCCTTGGATCTATCCTTCGAAATTACATGCCCAAGGAATATCACCTTATGAAGCCAAAATTCATAATTGTTGAATTTAGCATAAAGCTCCTTCTCCCTTAGCGTCTGCAACACTGTCCAAAGATGTTCATTATGTTTCTCTTCACTCTTGGAATAAACCAAAATGTCATCTATAAACACTATAATAAATTAATCTAGAAAACCCTACTCATAAGATCTATAAATGCAGCTGGAGCATTGGTTAATCTGAATGACATGACTAGGAACTCATAATGCCCATAACGTGTCCTAAAGGTTGCCTTGTTTACATCAGATTCCCTGATTCTGAGCTAATGATAGCCTGACCTGAGATCAATTTTAGAAAAGAAACTTGCTCCTTACAGCTGATCAAACAGATCACCGATTCATGGCAGAGGATACTTGTTCTTAATGGTCACCTTGTTGAGTCTCCTATAGTCAATGCATATGTGCCATGTTCCATCCTTCTTTTTAACAAACAAAACCGGTGCTCCTTATGGTGATGAACTTGGCCATAGATACCCTTTCTCTAACAGCTCTTCTAACTGTTCCTTAAGCTCCTTTAGCTTAGCTGGAGCCATTCTATAAGTTGATATAGAGATAGGTGTGGTACTTGGAATCAGATTGATGGCAATCTCAGTTTCTCTCACTGATGGCAAATCAGGCAAGTCTTCTGGAAACATGTCTGAAAATTTCCTCACAATCGGAAAATCTTCTAACTTCCCTTCATTCACATCGGTATCGACAACGTGTGTAAGATGGCTTCACACACTTTACTCATCATCCTGTCAGCTAGCAAAGTCAAAATAATTTTTGATGATGTTATTCTTCTGTCTCCTCTAAAATTCACCTTCTCACCCTTGCCAAGATCAAATTCTACCTCTTTGAAGCTACAATCTAACTTTGCATGATATTTCTCCATGGTATCCATTTCAAGTATAACGTCTAGGCCCTTTAAATCCAAAGGCAATAAGTCCACTACCAGTCTAACACCATCAATAAAAAGTTCACAATCTCTATATGCTTGAGTTGTTATCACCTTCCTCCCTAAAGGAGCACTAACAATCAATGGACTATCCAATGGAACCAAATTAACACCATGTAATGTCATGCTTGTAGAAACAAAAGAATGTGTGGAAATGGAATCAATCAGTAAATATACTTTTAAATTAAATAACTGAGTCATAAATATAATAACTTCAGATGCGGCCACCGCTTCATCTCTGGTATGGCAAACACCCTTATCTGTACCTATCCCCATGGCTTCGTTGCCACTCCAGAACTTCCCACCTTAGTGTCTGGCCTGTTTCTATTGTTTCAACTCTCTTTGGGGCTTGCAATTGCGACCCATCTTGTCTTGATGCTTGGGGACATTCCCTGACATTGTATTGAAAACATGCTCCAGGTAACTTGAAGCACTCTCCTCTGTGAAACTTCCCATAATGCTCACATTAGAGGTTCGTGTACCTACTCCTCTCCATTCTGTTATTGCCTCCCACAGTTGAGGCTTGCACTGAAGCTGCCTTTGCTTGCTTGTTCTTAGCAGAGCAACTACTCCCCACTTCACTTAGTGTATGGAAGGTCCTCATACTCCTCTCACATATTGGAGCACTCATTCCCTTCTTGAAAGACTGCTCTTGATTTTTCCTCTTTCTATTCACTTCAGACTTTATGTTCTCCAATTTCTTAGCTTGGAGCGTAGCATCTACCAATAGCTGGTAATCATAAAAGTTGTGGATCAGTACTTTCTCCTTGATCCCTAAGTGAAGTCCTTTCTTAAACTTATGACACTTGTCCTCCTCATTAGCAACAATATTGGCCACATACCGTGAAAGCTGGGTGAACTTCAGTTCATACTCACTCACACTCATGTCCCTCTGTGTGAGATTCAGGAATTCTCTGTCCTTCTCTTAGATATAGACTTTTGAGAAGTATTTCGTCCTGAAAACTTCCAGAAAATTTTTCTAGGATAATACTGGCAGTATGACCTGACTATGGGGCACTGATTACCACCAATGGAGTGCGTCCCCTTGTAGTAAGCTAACTGTATAATTTAGTTTCTCCTCATCGGAGCACTTCATCTGAAGCAAGACTCTCGCTATCCTTCTCAACCATGCTTCAGCCTCTTCAAGATTCGTAGTCCCATTAAAGACTACAATCCCATAGTTACGGAGCGTATCAAATTGTCTGCTCCTCTCCACTGGAGCTTGCACTAGAACTTGCAACACTTAGCACATAGTATATATGAAAGCCTAAACAAAGGCTTGAAAGAATCGCAGATCCATGGGGTTTACTTGAGGCATAGGAGGAGGAGGTGGTGGCACTTCATGCTGCACATTAGGTGCCTCAGAATCATAAGCAGTGTGTGCCCCGCATCTTGCGGGACATAAGATTCAACCGTACTTCTATGGAAAAGATCAAGTCTTAACTCCTCGAGTTCTTTTTCAAGGCAGCATAATCACTCCTTCAATTTAAAACCATTTTAAAAGATTTAGTTTATGCTTATGTAAAAGAATTTCAAATCATGTAAAACAATGCATGTTGTTTATTTAAAACAATGCATGTTCATTTCATAAATGTAAAACTACCCATTTCATGCCTAGGACGCTCCTAAACTTAGTCGCTCTGATACCATAAATGTTGGGCTTCGATCGTTTCACCGCAGCGAAACTTTCAGTCTGCCATGGCGAACTCACTCGAAGCCCAACACAACCTGTGTATTTCTTCCCACAAATATGAGGCCCACATACCAAATTATATAATGTTGTTGTCGCTTCTTACACGTTACGGTTATGTTACAGTATCATTTGTATGACAAATTGAAAATAAATATGAGGATGAGACATATTCTCACATTTTTATAATATATAATCAATATGAAACTTGCTCGATTTCTAACCATGATACAAACTTCTACCTATGTCTTTCTTCAATATTAATAATCCCTTTGCTGTGAATTGTCTCTTTATGCTCTATATTTAAAAAGGACAATGGCAGTAAGATCTTATAGTGAATAAAGAAATTTGTAATATGATTGTTTGAATGAAATGGAATATACGTACTCTATGTATATATCGACTTTCTCATAATTGTTTAAAATATACCAATGGGAGATTTCAAATTCTTCTTTATTTAACTCCACATATTTACCCACACTAAATGACCTAACTTTTTGGAAGAAAATAGAAAACCCACCATCGTCATGAAAATCAAAGTTACTTTCTGGTCCATTAAATCTTGTCTTCGTATCAGTTAAGCACATTGAACAAAAGGTCAAGCATTTATTTGCTATATAAGCCTCTGCAAGAGTCCCTTCTAGTCAGACTCTATTACATACATAATGCTTAAGAGAGCACAAAAACCTGAACATAATCAGTTATAAACTTAGGAATTGTTACAAACAAAGAACATAGAAAAAACTTTATGAATTTAATATGAATTACCTTACAATAGGAAATATTCATTGAAATTGAACTGGTCCACAAAGTTTTGCTTAATTTAGTAAGTGAATTGTCAAATGAACCATAACATCAAAAAACGATAGGGGGAATAATAGTTCAAGCTTACATAGAATCAATGTTATGTCTTTTTCCATTTTATCAAGCTCTTTAACTTTAAGTATCTTGCAACGTAATTGCTTAAAAAACTCTCCCAATTGACCCAAAGTAATGAACACATTCTTTGGCAAACACCTATGTATTCCAACAAGAATTAATTGTTGCAAAAGTACATGACGATCATTACTTTTCAACCCTAACACTTTTCCCTCTTTAACATTCACACAACAACCTATATTTGATGCATACCCATTAGGAAATTTGACTGATTAGAGAAACTGATAGAATGATTGTTTCTCCCTTTTTGAAATGTTGTAACAAGCAGGGGGAATAACGAATAACCCATCATCTCTTCTTTTCAAGTACAAGTCCTTTCTAATATTCATGTCTTCCAAGTCAAGTCTAGCCTTAATTGTGTCTTTAGATTTCGTATTAATTCCCATGACGATCCCTAAAATGGACTCACAAATGTTTTTCTCAATATGCATGACATCAAGATTGTGCCTTAGTACTAATTCCTTCTAAGATGGCAAGTTGAAAAATATGTTTTTTTGTCCAATTCAATTCGACGTCATTTCTTTTTCGCTTTCTATTACTTGGGTGTTTGCCAGGTGTAATGTCACCCAAATATGATAGCTGCCAAACAATATCATCACCGAACAACTGCATCGAAGCTTCACCCAATTTTACTTTACCATTAAACAGTTTACTTCTTTGCCATCTATGCCTATGTTCCAAATAATGACGACGACCTGTATAACATATTTTACTTCGTATACTCATTGAATATGTTTGGTGGTTGCATACAGGATAAGCCATATACCCTTTAGTGCTCTACCCAAACAAATTCCCATAAGTTGGGAAATCATTAATAGTCCACAAAACAGTAGCATACATTATAAATGTTTCACCTTCAACAACATCAAAATTTTGTAATCCAAATTCCCATATATCATTTAATTCATCAATTAATGGTTGAATGTATACATCTATGTCCTTACCAAGAGCAGTAGGTCCTAGAATAAGCAAAGACAACAACATAAAAGCTTTTTCATACACTTCTATAGAGGTAAATTGTATAGGACTAGAATCACTGACCACATGCTATATGAAGTACTCATATTACCGGAAGGATTAAATCCATCTGAGGCCAATCCAAGTCAAACATTACGACTATCTTGTGCAAACCATGGAAACTTTCTATCAATTTATTTCCATGCCATTGAGTTTGCTAGATGACTCATAATATTATCATCAATGCATTTCTCTTTAGGCCACCTAATATCTATGGTCATTTTTGTTGACATAAAAAGTCTTTGTAATCATGGTTTAATAGGAAAGCATCCAAGGATTTTATTCAGTATCTTTTTCCCTCTCCCATCATCCACCTGTCACCTTGATGTACCAAAAATAAGACAGTCTTAAAGATCTTTACTTTCCTTCCAAAAAAGAACACAATCATAATTACAACCATGAATTGAAATGTATCCCATTCCAAGGTCCCTTAATAGTTTTTTTGCATTATAGTAAGATTTCGGCAACTTGTTTCCAATAGGTAATGCATCGTTCAGTAAGTAAATTAACATTTCAAAGGACTTCTTACTCTATTTATTATAAACCTTCAAATGCAATAACTTTATAAAGAATAATACTTATGAGAAATTAGAGCACCCCGGATATAATTATTCTTGAGCAAATTTCAATAACTTCCTAAAATTATCTTTTGTAATACTACTAATTATGTTATGCATTCTAGTTTCATTCATAGTCTCCATATAATTCCGACAATCATATAACATCTTGTCATTCCTATCATCACCATCATCATTCACATCACAATCATCTACATCTTTATTGTAATTGTCATCATAAGATGTACCGACACTTATACTGCAACTTGCTTCCTTACGTCACCATGATAAAGCCATGAAGTATAGAATTTATCTATGCCTCAGATAAGCAAGTGATTATATACATCTTTATTTTGGGACTCGACATTTAAGCAATCGATGCATAGACAATGAATACTACATTCATCACCCATTTCAACTTTTACAAATTGCATAAAACTCTCAACTCCTTTTACGTATTCAGTTGACCATTTTCGATGAGACATCTAACTCTTATCCATTTAGCTATATAATAAAAGAAGATAACTGAGTTATTACATGCATTTTTTGTTCAATATTATGTCAAAAACCTAAGTAATTAAAGCACGTGACATTGTTTACACCTGTGAATCAAGAAACAAAGTTCTCGTTGTTGCTTCTAAGCTCATAAAATTTTTCACCGATAAGCCTTATTGAAGCTACATCACCAATTTTCAACCTATATACCATCCTATGTCTATACTATGTTATTTGTTTCTTATATTAATTTGTCTATTTAACTTCTTATATTACATAATGTTAGTTTATAGGCACCAATTACGTAAACAATATACAACAAAATGAAACAAAACTGACATATAAAACAATTAATTAACAAGCTAATTACTAAGATGATTACTACTAATTGACATTATCTATAACGGTTACTACTAATTCACATTAACAATAGTTGCAATTTTTTCAAATGATTTTGTAACTGAGTTGGACAAGTTACTTGAATTGATGAACAACCGCAAACCACTAAAAAGGAGGTACTTGAATGATTAATCCTACAACCACTTCAAATAGTTGCTAGTTCCATAAGCCTCAATCATTACAATGACTAGTTTTTAGGTATATTCAACTAGTCTTACTCGATTTCCAACAAAGTACAAAAAGAGGGCTTTTGTCGAATATATCTAAAGATGCCACACAAATCCTTTGATTTTGGCTCCAATCAAACAGAGGAAGACAACATCTATGAAAAATATACACATTCACCAAAAAATTTCTTCTTTATGGTATTATAAAAGCATATTTAAATCACAAAAAAGGATGTTGAAGAATTTGATAAAGTATTTTAAAAGTGAAGAGATTTGTCACATACCAAACAATCATTTTAACCTATAGTATATAATATGCGAATCAGTAATTATTTAACTATTGAAAACAACTATCAAATTTTTTTAATTCAAGTAGTTTTTATTCAATGATGTACTCATTTATCTTTCTAATTATAAATACATGAATAAATATTTTAATAGAAGAAGGACATTTAAGAGATGCATAAACTTACCGTTCTAATCCTATTAAACCAAAAATTAAGAACCAATCAATCAAGAAAATCACTATTGAGTATTGACACTTTCCCTTACCTCACTTCACTTTCCAAACCCAATAATATGTTGCTATAAACTAACGACACTTTTCAACCTTTAAATTCAAAGTTTTATGTCTGGGTGTCTTCTCCATGTGTGATTGTGTCCCTCCTATCCCTTTTGCCTTTTCCATTAACCATATTCCAAACATGGTTTTTAACATAACAGAAAATATAACATTATAATTTAATTTTTAACATAATCGAACCTTGGTTCTCCAAGATCATAAACTCAAAGCACTATGAGGACTTTTGTCAAACACCTTATGGGCAAGTAATTTTAAACTCAAGAACACAAAAAATAGTCCATTTTCCCTTCCTTCAACAACAATAACACAACTTCTGTTCCCCTTAACCATTATCATCACCAATAAATGCAAGCAAATCGACAACAAATTCAAAACATAACATAAAACCATCAAACCAATATCGACTTCAATGACACGTTTGAAAATCCAATCAACAATACTCACCAAATGAAGAGAGCAAGTGCATGGAGAAGATTCTTTGCTGTTGTCCAAGATAGAGTAGAAGATAAGGCACGGAGAAGACATTAGTTTTGAAAAACAACGAACGAGAGAAGGGGGCACTAGTCTTCAGGGGGAAAGAAGAGAGGGAGCAAGCATCTGTGTTTAAACAACCAGCAGGATGACATCATTTTTCATCCCATAAACAACGTCATCCTAGCATTTGTTTAATTTTTCTCATTCGGTAAGTTTAGCAACGAATCTACATTTCATTGCCAAATGTAAAACGATTGCTATGAAATAAAATAGCGTCTCAAATTGTACAACATTTTCCTAGCAAATTGATAAATCATCGCCAATACTAAACCTTTTACCCTTTTTTTGACAGTCAGAACTATCATCAGCTATCACTTTAATTCGCTACCAATTATACCCAACGTCGCCAAAACCCAAGCATTGTTTTTACATTCTTAATTTTAACACCTGAGGGTTTTGCGATGAAGTAAGTTTATTCGTAGAAGACCATTTCCACGACCAAACACTACACTAAATCTCAAATGGTAGACAATTTACTACCAAATTTCCACATCGTCGCCCAAAACCAAAACAATTTCTGTACTTGCTTAATTTTCTTAATTGATTAATATATATGAGGTATTCTTAATACATCATACAAAATGTTAAATTAATCTTCTTACTTATATATGCAATTGTTCTTCATTTGCTTAATTTTTGGCAATGACTAATCTTTAATTTTAATGTGTTAGAAATAGTTTTCTAATTATATTACAATGTCTTGTTAAATTATTATAATTTAGCTTTTCTAAATTATAATAATTAAAATGTATAATTTCTAAATATATTTTTTAAAATTATAATAATTAAAATCTATAATTTTTGAAAATTATAAGCTAATTATAATTTATTTGAAGGGTCAACAAATTGATTTGGAAATAGTTTTCAATTCAATAATTTAATTTTTAATTCAAATTATTTTTATTTGGAATAGGAAAATAAATTTATTAAAAATTATTTAAGAACTCGTGGGCTTTGGCAATGAACCATGTATTAGTTGCTACATTTGACATTAGTCGACCAAATATAATAGATCATAACAAATTAATTAATAGTACTTCCAAACAACTACGGTAAACAAGAAATGATATTGTTTACCTAAACAAGAAAAATGACATCGTTTTGTATTAGGTTTTCAATGACAACCACAATAAAAGAATACTTTATTCTCGTTCAAGTCGTCTACATTTCTCAAACTCCTCTCTTCTTTTTGGGTTATGTATTGTGGTCATCACCATCAAAGAACCATCATTAACTGAATCGATATTGTTCTTCTATTCTATTTTCATTAACGAAGTTGTGCTAAGTTTAACTTATACCTTTAGGTGTTTATTGTAAGTTCTTAATTATGCATTTGATGTATGGACTGTATTTATGGTTGTATTTCGAAGATGATTGATAAGTTGTCGTTAGCCTACAAATTTAATCCCCCACTTAAGTTGAATTGTAGTATAGTAAAGCAAGGGTATCGTCCCACAGAGATCAAAACACAAGGAAGATTTTTTTACTTTCAAGCAAAGTATGCATGAATGTTATGCATGAACTAATGCACAATAGGACAAAATTGGGGGATTTGTTTGTTTGTGTAAGTAAACAAGAAGAATAAGAAGAGAAAGAAGAAGATGTGATTTAAGTTCAAAAAATAAAGCAAAAAGTTTTCAAGAGAGAAATTGCTAGGAATTTTTGAGTAAAAAGTTCAGATTAATTAAAGACCAATTGCAAAGGTTTTCACTAAATCCTTAGGTTGTTTTTAATCCTTGAAAACGAATTATTTCTTAGATTGGAAAATTAGGTTTCATCAAGCAAAGATAGATGCATTCAAAACAAGCATGACATGCAAAATCTTCTTATTAATGCATTAATCCAAAACTAGCATGAATAACACAATAACAAGAGCATTAAGATCAAAATCAAGTCTGCCAAACCTAAGTTAATTTTCAAGAAAGCTAGCATGCAT
>JAOTIZ010000355.1:0-11622 GCA_027123425.1 Erythroxylum panamense | reverse complement strand
ATTAATTTTATTAATAAATAAAATTTATATTTCTACAATTTATCATACTTAGATGTAAATATATTTTTAAGTATATTCATTTATATATATAACATTAGCAAAAAAAGCTGTAAAAAAGTTTTTTTCTTAACCTGTAACTTGCACTCTCTTTTATTACGTAGGAAAGGGTATAATTGGCTTTTAATGGTTAAATACTTAGCTATTTGATGAAAACGCTTCTATATAGGAGTGTTTGTATCTTCAAACAGCTAGTGGTTCAGCTACTCTCCAAACAACTTTTATAGCTATTTGAAGAGTCAAACAGCTAAGGCATACCAATCAGCTTAAAAAATAGCTGATTGGTAGCTTACCAAATGAGACCATAATCTTCCAAATGGTTGGTAACTGACGACGTCTTTGGAGTCTATTATATGTCTTTGGTTGAGATACTAAATTTGCCTAAGTATTTTCTTCTTCATAGATTTCTGAAATTACTACTGGCCTTTTTTGGAAGATTGAAGACCAATTCCATATTCCATCCTCAATAAAGGTTACATCATGACTGATAATCATTTGTTTTGTATTTGGATTGTATAATCTATAGGCTTTTGAATTTGTCCAATAACCTATAAAAATACATTTATCACCTTTGTCATCCAGTTTCTTCCTCAATTATTATGGTACATAGGATAAATAATACTCCCAAAAACTTTGAGATTCCGAATGAAAGGTTTCTATGCTCTAAGCTTCCTTAGGTGTTTTTTTATTAACATTTTTTGTTGGACATTTGTTTAAAATATAAACTGCACAAGCAACAACTTCTGCCCAAAATTCTTTAGACAATTGTTTAGATCTTAGCATGTATCTTACATATCCATAATAGTAATGTTCTTCTTTTGTACTACTTCATTTTGTTAAAGCATGTATTTGGTGGTCAACTAATGTTGAATTCCATACTGCTTAAGGACCTTTATGCATGCAAGATACTCTTGACCTCTATCTATTTTTAATATTTTAATTATGCAGCCACTTTTGTTTTCCACAAACATTTTAAATGATTTGAACGCATCACAAGCTTCTTATTTCTATTTTAGAAAATAAACCCAGGCCTTTATACTAAAATCATTAATAAAAGTAATAAAATATATGTTACCTCTATTAGATGGAAATTTCAAAGTACACAGATTTGAATGAACAATTTCCAATAGCTTCTTTGCTTTATAGAACTTTCTAACTGGAAATACATCCTTATGCTTTTTTTCCATATCACATGTCTCACATACATGGTTAGGAATATTCATAATAGGTAAGCCAAACACAAGCTCTTTTCTTGATAGTTTTCGTATAAGATGGACACAACAAAGCATATTTTTCACAACAGGTAAGTCAAGCATAAACTCATCTGTCATAGCCAATTTGCATAGGGTATTACAGAATTCAAGTAAGTAATTTTTTCTTAACGAACTTTTAGTGAAAATGGATGGTTAGAAGACATCTTTACTTTTGCAATAAATCTTCCACTCCTGTCTATCAAGGTATAAAAATCATGATAAATCAACATTTTATAACCTTTTCTCGATAATTGACCTTTGCTTGGTAAATTATGATGAAGAATAGGGACATAGAAAACATCAGAGATAAAACTTTTAGAACCATCCTTCAGCCTAATGGATACGTGACCTTTTCCCAAAATAGGAAGATATGAATTATTCCTAAATTTAACTGTTGACTGAACATTTTCATCTAAAGAGGAATATAACCCCTTATTCCCAGATATATGATTACTACAACTAGAATCCAAATACCGAATATTTTCATCTTCCATAAAAGAGTTGGTTGATAGAAATAACTTTCTAAATTATTAAAATTCTCAGTACAATGTTGTTACTGACTTTCTGCAACATTAGCCTGATAGTTGTTCTGAGATTTGGATTTATAATTAGCAACTTTGTGTCCATACCTTCCACAATTAAAGCAATTAAAATTACATCTCTCTTGATATTGATTACCTCGTCCTTTTCCTCGATTGGTAGGCCAAAAATTAATTCCTTCTCTTCCTTGAATGAATGTTCTAGAATTGTTTTCTCTCCCCTGGTTAAAATTATTATCATGACCTCTTACTCTATTACTTCCTCCACCTCTACCTTTTAAATCTTCTCTTCCTCCATTATTAAAACCACGACCTCTACCATATGCATTTTGATTAGATTATGCAACATTATTAAAATTCACCTAGCTTTTAAAGATTTCTTTTGTTGTCTCTTCTATTTTCTTCAATATTTTGCTAATATGAATTTCAATGCTTCCTTGCAACTCTACTACAGTTAAAGTCTTCATATCACGTGACTCTAGTATTGTAGTCACAATATAGTTAAATTTAATAGACATAGTGCGTAGAATCTTTTACACTACCTTATCATCTGAAATATCCTCTCCATACAGCCTCTTCTTATTGACAAGATCAGTAACACGAGAAGAATATTGTTCAATGGTTTCTGAATTAGACATTTAATACCTCCTATATTCTTTACGTAGGGATTGCAATTTGGATTTTTGAGCCTTATCTATACCTTTATAATCCAACTTCAAGATACTCCATGCTTCTTTGGCAGTTTTAGCATTAGCAATTTTGCCAAAAACTAAATAATCCACTCCTTGGTAAATTTGGGATAACATCAACTAATCTTTCCTTTAAGTATTTACATAAGCTCTTTCTTTTAAGCCTTGATTAACAAAACTTCAAATTCTGTGAGCTTTGAGAGACATTAAGATATTCCAATAATTATAATCAAGTTTATTATCTAATTTGGGACTTGCCACCTAATATTATAATTATTTGACATCTCACACTTTTAAATGAACCACTCTCTGACAAGTATAAGAACACTTTTTTTTCCCTCACAAATCGCTTTAAAAATTAGAGATTCATTTAACTAGGTCTAATACCAATTTGATATCAAATGAGACAACACACCCACACAAACTAGAGAGAGAGAGAGAGAGAGAGAAGAGAAGAGAAGAGAATAGGAGAATTCATAAAATCTCAAAAAATACAATACAACTCCATCGATTACACCCCTTTTATGGGAAACAAAAACAATAAAATACAAGAGTTTTACTCACACAAGCAAACATCCTACTGGACCAAAATTTTGGTTAAATCATATAGAATGCTTAAGGAAGAAGAAAGCCCTCTCTCTCTCCACTTGCTTCATTTCGGCTACAAGTTGTTGTCTCTCTCCACTTGCTTCATGATAATTTTGGTTACTATTTAATGAAGTTGCATGTATTTGTCTCCTTTCCATGCACATCTAGCTGGATTTATTTATTGATTGTTGTCCTAGACTCGTGGTAGCGTTTACTTCAGACATAACTTATGAGTAAAACCCTAAAAAACAAAAAAAAGAACAATACAAATAAGCTACGATCATTCTTTTTTTAAAAAATACATTTTAAATTTTAATGTTTATAATAAAATATAACTTGAACCTAATGCTTTTATGCATTCAAATTAAATCTTCACGTTTTCAAAATGTATAAAAAAGATCTTAAGTAAAAAACATTTGACAAGATTAACACTCAGGTTAAATGTCACGTTAATATTGAAGTGTCATTATTTTTATTTTTAAATAAAAAGTAGACTCTAGTACTATATAATTAACTTTTTAAAATTAACTAAAAAGTGACAGTAGAGCTCGTTGTTTATTTTAAAAAATATAAAATAATATCACATTAGTATTGATGTGACTTTTAACTAACGGTAAGTTAACTCTATCAAATTTTTGGTCCGCACCGTTTCAAATGTTTTAAAAATGCTGAAAATTTGAACGCTTCAAAAAATTAGTTTTATGTTGTAAACATTAAGGTTCAAAATACACTTTTAACCTTTAGGAATAGTCCTAGTTAGATTTAACAAGTTATTAGGTCATTTATGGATATGGTATTATTATTATATTGATAGAATAGTGAAATTAGAAATTTATCATTACGTTGGATCTCTATTTTCCTAAGCACAATTTTATTAATTCAATTTTATAATATTAATTAACTAAACAGAAGGGACTTAACGTGACGTTTTTATTAAGCTTTAGATAGATGAATTGTATGACCTTATGCTTGTCCTTAGTTCATCAATGAATGATATGATAATTAATTAGTTTACACATTGTACTTACAGAAGTTTTATTCAACAATTGGCGAAGTTAATGCCTACAGAGTTGATCACCAATTATGAGAAGGAATTTCATACTTCTCGTTGATGCTCCATTCATGCAACCACTCCCCGTGTATAATAATGTATTAATTATATAATACGAGAAAATTATTAACAAATTTATAATTAAACTTTGATATATCCAATCTCTTATTATGTTTTGTGTTAATAAAAGTTGTATCTTTGAAGTAAGATATTCTAATTTCTAGGCACACCTTCTTTGGTAGATTTGAATGTAATGTTTTCCTTTTCATGGAAGTGACATGTTTTAGAATTGGGATAATAGATTCTAAACTAACTAACATTTTCAAATTATTTTTGGCTAGAATTTACTTTATCTTTGAGGTGCATACTCCATAAAATCTCGAGATAATATGTTGATTTATTTTTAAATAAATTATTTAAAAAATTAACAATGAACTCAACTATTTTATAATAAATTTAGTACATTGAACAAAATCTTCCTTTAAAATGTGTTAAGGACCCAATCTAAATTGTCTAAACTCTAACTATCTAACAATTAAATATTAAATATATTATCTAACATATTTATAATATCTAGAAAATACTAATCGTCAGTGTTTTTTTTAATAACTAAATTGTTAGCTATGGGAACCGTATAAAATAAAATGGTTTAGAGTTCACGAAAATGTTGTATAAATTGAATTAAAAATAAAAATAAAATAATATACAATCAAGATTCAACAAAATTTAAAAATTTAGAATAATTTTTCTTAAAGTACTCTTTAAACCTTTTATAAGTTTTGCTTGATAAGTAAGTTCATCGAAGAATTTATTTATTTATTATTATTAAATATTGTTAAATTTCTAGTATGAGAATAAAAATTACGCAATGTAATTTCATATTTTAAAATTTTGTACTAAAATACAATATTTATCTATACAAATTATACTTTCTATTAAATTACCTTTCTTTATATAAAATTGACACTTATCGAATATTTATTCTTAATTGTGAAAAGTATTTTAAATATTGTTAAGTTTTTGTATATAATAAAAATAAAGAATAAGAATAATTTTTATTTATAATCTAACACTTTAAAATTTTAATTTGAATAAACTTATGTCTAGTATATGAGTCAAATTTAGTGTCTGTGCTTTGATCTCTCGTCAATTATAGATTTATACTACAGAAACGAGAGCTCTTCCACAAAGCAGAATTATAATTCCCAACTTGCTTATTCTTACTATTACTCTAATTACTATTATAATTAGGGTAATAGTAATTGGGGATGATAAACTTTTACTAGCTTAATTTAAGGGAGTAAGTGTCAATAAAAAAATCAAGCTAGAAGTGCATGAAAAAGAGACCAAAAAAACATGCAATTTCATTTGATGGCAGTTGAAATTATCATGGGGTGGAGAGAGACTGTAGAAATGTAAAGAGTGATAGTTTGTCCCACATCAGAGAAAGAGCGAAAAGAAGACTAACATATAAGTCTAGTGAGTTACTTCACCTATTATTAATTAATTTTAGGATGAAAACTCACCTAAACTTATATGTAGTCTAATTTTTCTTCTCGTATGAGCCCGTAGATTCATTGTAAATTTTAAACAATAACTTGTAGTCGAAACGAAACAAGTGGAGAAATAGGGCCTTCTTTTTCCTTAAGTATTTTATAGGAGTTGATCAAAATTTTGGTCCAACACCATGTTTGCTTGTGTGAGTAAATTTTTTTGTTGTATAAATGGAAAGAGAACCGAGCAATTACATAACCGGTCTAGGGAAATAGATTCCCGACAAATCCTCTTACAGGATAAGGTGGCACCCAATGGGTGCAGTAGGAAAATAAGTGATCTGTTGCTCTCACGAAAAGCATGGTGATAAACAACAGTCCAGTTCCTATTGAATAGTTCGTGGATGCTCCGGATAATGGGATTCGTATGACGAGAGCGCCGATCGGATGAAGATAGGATGTCAGCAACCGCTATAGAATCAACTTCAAGCTCAATCCGTCGATGGCCCATGGTCCACGCCATTGTCAGTCCAGTGTAAACGCCCCAGAGTTCAGCTTCTATAAGGGAGCACCAACTGATATGCTGCGAGAAGCCACCTAGTCAGTATCCTGCATCATCCCGGAGAAGACCGCCTGCTGTGGTGGTAGCCGAGGATCGTTTGGAGGCGCCATCCGTATTTAGCTTTATCCAACCTGGTGGAGGTTTGTGCCAGTCGATGTGACGGTCTTGGCGGGGTTGAGGTCCCGTAATAATAGCTAGGCTCTGCCACCTGGTTGCATCGTGGAGGATACCTGCATAAGACAAAATAAGGGAACGAGGTGAGGAAGGCCAAGTAAAAGAGTCATCGAAGAGAGACTTATTCCTCCATTACTACAAGAACCAGCAAGTAATGCTGAAAATGATCGCCCAATTGTGTCCGAACACTTGATGGTGTTGGTGTAGATTGTGGAGGAGCCACTCTTGAGACGGTCGATTGAAAAAGTTCGCAGACGCAGGATATGGGGGAAAGGACGTCCACACTTGCCGGGCTCTAGTACAGTCTCGGACTACATGGATCGAGGATTCTTCCTGGCTGCAATAAGAACAAGCATCATCTGCAGGGCATTGTAGGCAGGCTCGAAATTGATTCGTGAGAAACCTATCATGGTCGAGAAGCCAGAGGAAGGAGCGAATACATGGTGGGCCCTACCATTGCCAGATGGCCTTCCACACGCCATGTGAGCCTTCCTCAAGATCCATGCTCAGGGAGTATGTGGAAGCGACGGTGAACTGGCCGGAGTCAGAGGGTCCCCAAATCAATTTGTCTGACCCGAGGTATGGCTTGGGGGGGAATGTTCCAGCAATCAATCGGTAGATGGGAGGCGAGAGGTAAGATTGAAAAGCATCCCAATGCCAATTACCGTCCTCTTGAACAAAGTGCCTGACATGAAGGTTACAAATAGAGGCCGGGACCGAGGTGAGAGCATGTGAAATAAGGGGGCCAGTGCCCGAAAGCCATGGGTCCAACCAAAAGCGAATTCAAAGCCCATCTTCGATCATCCACTTCAAGCCCTGCAGGACCAGGTGCCGTGCAGACTGAATGCCCCGCTACACCATTGAGCCACCGGTGGCTTCCAAATAGGCGGGGATGCTTGTGAGGTCAACATTATATTTTGCGGAGAGGACTGAGACCCATAAGGAATCAGGTTGAGTGAGCAGATTCCATCCTAATTTCGCTAGAAAGGCATCGTTCATCGCACGAACTTTCCGAAGGCCAAGACCCCCGAGCTCAGGAGGTTTACAGATTGCCTCCCAATTAACTAGATGGATTTTCGCTATTCTAGGGGATGCGCCCTAAATAAACTGTCGTTGTAATTTTTCCAGCTCGTCACACAACCTGCGGGGCAAGCGGACCGTCTGTATGATATAGCTAGGAAGAGTCGCGAGGATAGATTTGGCCAACGTGACATGGCTTGCCAATGACAAGAGATTGGCCATCCAACCAGATAGGCGTTGTTGAACCTTATCAAGAATGTGTTGATAGGTTCCACGACGGACTCTCTCATGTAGAAGTGGGATGCCAAGATATCGACCAAGATCATGCGCTTGTTTAAATCCCAACGTGCTAGTGAAGCTGTGAGCCCTAAAGGGGGAACATTTTTGGAAAAGAAGCAGCGAGATTTTTTTTGGCTGATGCGTTGACCTGACGCAGTACAGAAGGCATTGAGGATAGCCCGAATGACGGACACCTGATCCATAGAAGCTTCGGCGAAAAGAATAAGGTCATCAGCAAAGAACAGATGAGATAGTGGGGGACCTTGCTTGCTTAGGCAAATAGGCTTCCAACTGCCGCGAGACACTGCGTGCGAGATGGAGTGACCGAGACGTTCCATACACAGAACGAAGAGATATGGGGAGAGGGGATCTCCCTGACAAATTCCTCGGGAAGTGCCAAAAGCGTCGCTCAGTTCCCCGTTCCAATTAACTTGGAGGGAAACACTAGTCACACACTGCATGATGAGGTGGATAAGCGAAGCTGGGAAGTCGACATCCATTAGGGTGTCTTGAATGAATGCCCAGGACAAACGATCATAAGCTTTTTCCAAATCCACCTTTAAGGCCATAAACCCTTTCCGTCTAGTTTTCTTGCGCATGGAGTGGATGACCTCCTGGGTGATAATGATATTATCTGTAATGAGACGTCCGAGAACAAAGCTGCATTGGGTCGGGGCCACCAAATCATGAAGATAAGGCTTGAGACGAAGCACGATGATCTTAGTAAGGGCTTTATACAGCATCGAACATAAATCAATAAGGCGAAAGTGAGTCATCGAGGTGGGGGCAGGAATCTTGGGTATAAGGACCATAACAGTACGATTGAGTTCCGGATCCCAAACCTCCTGTCAAAAAATACGTTGAATGAGAAGAGTCACCGACGGCCCAACAATATTCCATTGAGACTTGTAGAAGAGAGCAGTGTAACCATCCACCCCAGGGGTCTTGTCGGGGGCCATGATAAAGAACGTTCCCTTGATTTCAGTAGCACTGAGGGGATTGGACAGCTCCTCGTGAGCATGAGGGGGTAAGGGTGGGAACTGGCCTGTTAGAAGGTCAGGGGTGGGGGGAGTATGATCCGCCCAACAAAGGTTCTCGATGTACTGTTGAGCTAAACGACGAAGGGTGGACGGATCAGTCAGCTCCGATCCATTCTCATCTTTCAACGTGTAAATCCTCCCTTTACGCTGTCTGGTCCTAGTGATGGCATGATAGTATTTCGTATTCCTGTCGCCCTGCGTAAGCCAGTGACTTCTCGAACGCTGATGCCAGTAGAGTTCTTCTTGAATAAGCACCTACTCCAACTCCGAGCGAAGGTGATCCTCAAGCTCCTTAAGTGAGGACGAATCAGAAGCCTCTAGACTGACTTGGATACCCTCCAATCGAGCCATGAGTCTCTTCTTTCGGTGGAAAATGTTGAAAAAAATGTTACAGTTCCACCTCTGTAAATGTTCAGAGAACCGACAAAACGATCCACTAAAATCTGAAAGCGATTGAGGCCAATGATCGGCGACGACTTGACTAAAATCTTGACGCGTGAGCTAGGCGGATTGAAAGCGAAAGGGTCGAATCAAGGGCGAAAGATACGTGTTATGATGGAGAGAGATAAGGATCGGCCGATGATCTGACTTCAGAAAAGGAAGATGGGTGACCGTGGTCTGGGGGAACGTCGAAACCCAATTATAAGAACCAAGAGCACGATCGAGGCGGGCTGAAAGGTGCCCTCTCTGCCAAGTGAATCGCGGATCGGAGAATCCGAGATCCTCAAGTTGATAGCTATGAACACAATCTTTGAATTGCGTGTTGACGATAGGATGAATGTGGGATCCACCCCGTTTATTAAGGCTTTCCAGTTTAGCATTGAAGTCGCCTCCGACAAGCCAGGGTTTGTGGGTGAACAGAGCAATTTGGCACAAATAGTGCCATAAGAATTTCTGTAACGAGTACGTTGGGCTCGCATATATAGCAGTAAAATCGAATGACTTGTGGTCCCACTCGATATTGACATGGACAAATTGTCGGTGGGCGATCAATATACGAACCGTAATATCCGCTTGCCAGAGAAGCCAGATACCGCCAGAGAAGCCTTCAGCTTCCACCCTAAAAGAATGTTCAAATCCTAGACGCTGAATAACTTTCAAAGCTCGGAGACCACTGATACGAGGCTCCACTAAAACTATAAGTTTCGGTTTATGGATGCTGATATAATTTTTGATGACAGGCTTGAAGGTCCGTCCTCCAGCCCCTTGACAGTTCCAGATGAAGATCGACATGGACAAAAGTCATGGTAAGGAAATGACAGCTAGTCCGTCGTGATGGGGTGGTCCGTCTGAACTTGGCCCTGTAATTCCAAGGGCGCCGTAATCGTCTCCTCCATCAGAGTATCAGATACAATGGAAGGGTTTGGGATCGGTAGTTGGATCCGGAGGACTCGTCGGGTGGGGCATACAGTTTTGGATGGGCTCAGAAGAGGCTTCCAGGACATTATTACTGTGGGTATCATCCTCCATGTCCCGGCAATCTGAGTCTGCTGGTAGGGACAACGAGAGTGAAGGATCGTGGATGACAACCTATGCGTGTGCTGGAATTGATAAGGCCATGTGGGGGGAAGGGGAGGTTTGGGCTATGGGGGTGGTAGGAAGAGTCTGTCCAGCTTGAGGGGCTAGCCCATCTGCGCTAGGGGTCTGGGTGGATCGGGTATAGGCCTGGAGCTGGGCCTGGGAGGGAAAGGAAGGGGGCGACGTCGTTTTAGGGGCGCTGGATGAGGAAGCTTCCAGAGATGAGTGAAACGACGGCGCACGTTTTGTGCGGAACTCCTTCGAGGCTGTCTGGTTAGGGGCATTAGTTTTCTCCTTTCCTTTCATTGGCGCAGCGTTAGAGGCTTGGAGAGGGAGAGAATCCGAACGTTGGGTTGTAACCGTTGGGGTTTCTAACGGCTCCAAATCTGTCAGTGCAGTGAAGCGCAAACCGTAGGTGTCCCCATGATCGGAGGAGTTGGGCTTGGTGTGGTGATGCGATGCGAGGCTGGGCTGGGGACGGCGTTGACGCCTCTACACCTGCATCCAAGGGCCGAGGTCGTGAGGGCTTGAGTCCTCGGACGGTGCGGTGTTGGGTCTGGCTAGTAAGGTGGAGGTGGCTTGGGTATCTGCGATGGGTGTAGTGGTGGGTTTGGTGGCGGGTTGAGTGGGGCAGTTCGGAGCTCCGTGGCCAACCCCACCACAAGCGAAGCAGATCTACGGAAGCCCTTCATAGGTGACCTTGATGGGTTCACCGTCCAATTCGACGACAGCTTTAAGTGGGGAGCTAAGGTCCAGATCCACGGCAACACGAGCAGACATACCCCGGTGAGTATATTATGTGTTGTTGTCAATTTTAACGGTTTTGTCCACTAAATTGTCAAGAGCATTAAGGATGGCAGGATGGTAGCGGGCAACAGACAATTCTGGAAATCGCACCCAAGCCACGACATGGGTGATTTTGCCGGTGGAAGGACGGAAGTCAGGATACCAAGACTGGACGGAAAGGACGTGGCTAGCGATAATCCAAGGGCCTTGGGTGAGGGTGCGGACGTAATCCTCTTCGGCCATGAAGTTTATGAGGTAATAGTCATTATCTAAATCAACCATTTTGATGGGGCTGATGGGTGTCGAATCCACCAAAAATAAATCCCAAACACCAAACGAAAATAAATTGCGCACCGTGGCAAATGGGGTCGATCCACAGAGAATGGAATAATTGATTCTATTTAAATGCCAAAGAACGAATGGAAATAATTAAAAAGGGGTTTTGAAGTTTCGACTAAAACTACTAATTAAAATAACAACTGATAAAAGATTAACGCAATTAATAAAATAACGACTACGACTCAACTAACAAAGAACGCAAATAAAATTGATTAACTCAAATAACGACAACTT
>JAOTIZ010000328.1:0-11622 GCA_027123425.1 Erythroxylum panamense | reverse complement strand
AATGGGCCGAAACTTATTAGGCTTCAATGGGATTAGGTTTTCTCTATAAATAGAGAAACTTAGGTCTCATTAGAAGAGGTAAGAAGAAGGAGACGAAACCCTAGCCACCCTCCAAGAGAAAACTGTGCGGCGTTCGGAAAGAGTTTCAGGACGTGTTAGCACATGATAACCGCTGCCCGGATCGTTCATACTCGTGTGGATACCGGTAGAGGGCATTAGCGTATTGCAGTGTCTACGAATCTGAAAAAGAAACAATCAATCCACGTCAGAAAGGTATTTTCATACATCCTGTGTATTTTCGGTTATACTTCATGTTGTGTTATAGTCTTTTCCGCAGCGTATTGTGAATACTCGGGTCATACACAATTCAACACTATCTTGGTAAAGTTTCTCATTGGATCCTCAAAAAGTTAAATTATATTTAGCAAGATGTTTCACAACAGAAACTATTCTTATCAAAACTTGTCTCTAACGTTCTTTCTCCTTTGCAATTTCTTATTGCAAATCTTTATCAACTGTTTGATTTTTTCTCAATCTTACTCTTAATTCATTCCAGGTTCTCATATTAATCATATCTTCAATGCAATTCTCATATCCTTTAAGTCTTTCGCTAAGATGTTTCAAATCTCTAAATCCGTCATTTGCTAGTCCACTTTATTTGTTAATAGGTTTGAACAACTTATAATAAGAACAATATACTTTATCTACATGCTTAGAATAAACCAACCATTTTCTATCGCTGATTTCTCTATTACTCAAGTTTTTATAATAATAAGAATATGAAAAATGACGAGAGGTATTGTCTAAAGGAAACATAAGATTCAATATTCTTACAGGCCCTTTTTCAACTAAAATATTCCTTGCTTTATTATCAAGATTATCCAAATTTCTAGGATCATAAATGTCCAATATAGGGCTTACTTGCTCATCTCCCTTTAAATTTTCTAAAGTGGATGCATTTGGTTCATGCTCATGCTCACTCAGATTTCTAATATATATCATCATGAATATGAATCTCATCTCTTAACTTTTCTTTATATTGTTCAAAACTACCTTCACCTAATTTCTCGAAACTCTTACTAGAGGAGCCTACTCTTCTAATAAATTTATTAATTGCTCCTTTTTTGGATTCTATCAACTATGCTACTTGTTTTCTTTTTTTTCTTCCTTTTTTCACTTCTAGACAAATGCTTTTTAGGCAACATAATATAAACCAATTATAATATAGTTGGATTAGAAAAAGAACAAAAACACCTATATGAAAATGGTATTATATCTGTGATAGAGGAAAAAATAAATAGCAAAATTTAATATCTAATATTAAAAATAAAAAATAAAGAGCAAATTTTAATGATAGAGACATACTAATTTCTAAAAATACAAGAAATTAACATACTTAGGAAATAAGCTAATATAATGTCCACGTTAATGACAAATTACAAATTAATTATAACATATTCAAATATTTAATAAGTTAAAAATACATTAAAAATTAGAAACTGTACCTTTAAATTATACTCAGAACACAGAAGATTGAATCATGAAATTTTTTGCTGCTAATTTTTGAATTGAAGTACCTTAAATACATATATTGATGAAAATAAAGAAATTATAAAGTAAAAATGCAACTAAATATTTCAAAACTATTTATAAGCATGATATGATAACTTAACCACAACGTTAACTTATAATGTTAACTTATCAATCTTGGAACTTCACGGCTTCCACCAACAGCTTCCAGCCTTCCACTAACGTTTAACTCTTGAAAATATCAACTACACCAACGTTCTAATCATTTATTACTACCTCTCCATTAAATACATTTATTACTACCTGCTGTCTACAACACGTTTGAGCCTTGAGGTTTTCTTGTTGGGCCTTGGGAACAGCGTAGGAGGTAATCATGTTAGCTTACGTGCTGCTGCTCTTGAGACTTTGAAGGACTGATATAGTGATATTGCAGCTGTGGGAGTCAAGAGGTCAGATAACAAAACATGGGGAATGAGGCCCCTTTTTATAGTGGGTTATCCCTGTCTCCTTCTTCAACCTTTAACCCCTAAGCCAAAACAATCCATACTCTATAACTAGGCTCCTTGAATTCTACATAAAAAGCTCCACTAATAAATTCGTTTTTAAACTAGGGGCAAGTCATCGGTGAGGAGGCTAATGGATCTCTACAATAAACACCTCCTTCTACAGAGGATAGGTAAATCATAGTTGAGTTAGAAATTCAAATACTAAAAGTGGGTGTGAAGGCAAGGCATGATTATCTAATTTAGTAGGTTTTTATGTGGCAAACGTCTTCCTTTCCTAACTATGAGAGAATGAATAAGGAGGACATGAATGAAGTTCTTCATTTGGAATACAACTAGGTGCTTTTCAAAATCTCTACTCAATCAATTGCTAAGGAAAATTTTGAGGTAGAACCATGGCGTATAATAAGAATCCCTTATTTTTGTAGCCATGAAATATGTCTGGAGAATGTCAAATAGGATCAGATTTTAGATAAACCATCATAGGTTCCCTTTAGAGTATTGTTCCATAAAAGGGTTGGGTGTGTTAGCTAACTTTACTAAAAAACTAGTATGCATAGAAAATAAGGGAACTAAAAAGAATGATAGGTTATGCTAGACTGAGTCAATATGGAAATAAGCGAGGAACTTCTAGACTCTATTCTTATTGGGAGATTGGGAGAGGATGATGCCTTATATGAAGATTCTGTTAGAGTCTCCTTGCAGTTGAGACTTAATTCGCTTCCTCAAGGTGGAGGGAAACTAGTAAATATCCTAAAAGGGGAGCTATATTAAGTTGATGGGATTAAAACAACTTAGTTAAGAGATGGAGACGTCAATAACTTGTATAATAATAATATTATTATTATACAGGAGCACATTGAGAAAATTGGTAATTTGAAGGAATTGGGAGAGAAGGTTACTAAAGATTCTTGGAGAGATAAATTGGAAGAGAATTCATCCTTGAATAAGGGTATCTTAGAAACAAAATTTAGAAAAATTTCAAAGATCAATGATTTGGAAAGTTTCTACTTTCTTAAATGTAATCCGAAAAGTTCACTACCGGCTTCTTCAATAGAGAGAGTAGCTGAGACAAGTAATGGCAATTTCAAGGTTATAAAGAGGAGGAAATATTAAAGAAATAAAAGCTTAAAGGGATCCTCTTATAAAACCTCTCCTAATGTCGATAACATCAAAAATTATGAGCAGCCTTAATGACCTAAAGAAACAACAAGAACTTGGAGATTTTATAGTTAGTAATAAGCTATAAGTTATTAGCATCCTAGAGAGAAAACTATCTCGTGAGAACTTTTTGAAACTACAACTTTATGGTAATTGGTGGTCTTTGCTTTCAACCATAACCACCATTATTTTTTGTAGAATTACAATTTCTTTTGACATAATGAGGGTGGAGCTTATAGTAACACATTCAAGTGATTGATAATATATACACCAAAATCAAGATTGTTTATTTATGTATGGTTCTCACTTTATCTTTCAAAGAAGGATATTATGGAACTATCCACAAGGTATCAAACCTTTTGGTTAAGACCCTTGGTTGGTCATAGGATATTTTAACAATACAATATACTAGTCTAAGTTTGAAGGAAATACTAGTTTGAGGAAATACTTAGTGGAGTTCAGGGAATATGTTAAAAAACTGGAGGTCGTAGACATGAGTTTTGAGGGCTAAAGACATCTCTCTTTATTCTTTTAAGGATTCCTTATGTATGCTAGCTAAGAGTAAGGCTTGCAGATAATTTCTTAGCTCTTTCATTTCTCATAAGTTCCCTTTAGAGGTGATCCAGGATCTAACAATTCCTTTTGGTGGAAATGATATCGAAAAATTGGTGTTTAAAATGAGCCTAGATAAAACACTAAGACATGATGGATTGATGGTGTGATCTTTCAGAAAGCTTGACCTTTGATTAAAGATATGGTCATTAAGGTTTTGATGGAAACCTTTAAGTCAAGAAAGTTGATTTTGGAGGATAATAAATCTTCATATACATTATCCTTCAAATTCCTACCCAAATTTTTTTAAAGGAATTTAGACCTATTTCTTGTTAATTTTTTTTTCCAATCTTTATCCAAGAGGATGAGAAAGGCTCTAAACCCATCATTAGTCCTGCTCAAAATACCTTTACCTTTCTAGAGGGAAAGGTAATAAGTGTTAATATGCTCCTAGATAAAAAATGTTTTAATGGATACCCTACAAAATTTTCTTAAGAATTATGCAATAAAAGTTGATTTTCATAAAGTAAATGATTCAATCAATTAGCACTTTAGCACTTTATTGAGTATCTCCTTATTAGGGAACCAACAATTCTTTATAAGGGAAAAAAGCACATAAAGAAACCATCTTTCCAATTCCATAGTAATGCAAGTATCTCAATATCTTTCACCTTATATATGTTGATCATACGTTGCTTCTCCCAAAGGCACATGATATATGTGTTTACATCTTTGTGGCCTCTCTTTAATCCTTTAAGGAGCTTTTAGGAGTGGTTATTCACAGGCAAAAGAGCCACCTTATTCTATCAATAAGTATAAATCAATTGGAGTCATGGCTCTTAAATATTTTACGCCAGTAGGTAAAACATACTACTTTCATGTGTCTTAGTTTACATATTAGCACTAGAAAATTGTTGTTCAAGGAATGTTTACCCTTAATTAAGAGAGTCCAAAAAAGGATAAGAAATTGGTATAACTTATATCTATCTCCAATAGGAAGACTTCAGATGGTTAAATTAGTGCTTAATTAGTCCAAAAAAGGCTAAGAAACTAGTGTAGCTTATATCTGTCACCAACAATAAAACTTCACATATACTAGTGTTCATATTTTTTCTAGCTACGAGGCTGGTAAAGACAGTGAAAAGGTTGATGAGAAGATTATTGTAGAATAAATATTCTAAAAAATTACTCTACTAATTAGAGTTGGAGGGAAGTTTATAAGCTAAGAGAGATTGGTGGGCTTAGAGTGTTTCTTATTAGTTTGTGGAATAAGTTTTTCATAGGAAAAAATATAGAGAATTTTAATCCTCAAAGAATCACTATGGTTGATGTGCATTCATATCTTCTTCTTTAAAGGGGAGAGTTTTAATAAATTAAGAAGAAACCTATACATTCTTAGTTGTTTTTATATTTATTAAAACTAAGAAGAACAATGTCAAGACATGTTATAAGTATGGTGGGTAATGGGGAAATTACGTCTTTGTTTTTAAAAAACTGGGGCTAGATAAGGATCTTGAATTGAGTTCAAGTTTCCCCCAACTATCTAACATCTCTAAGGAAGTTAAGGTCAAAGAATGGATCAATGAAGATCAGTGGAGTAATATGCCTTAATGGCTACTCTATATTTTGCCTAACTATAACCCCTAATAAGCATTGAGTTTGCACATATAAGTAAATTTTGTTGATAGTTTTTTCCTTAAAATTTGAGATTATCAGCTAAGTTGAAGAGCCAATACTACTGAACAATAAGGTTTGTTGTTATAGTAAATTGATGGCAACTTCATAGAAGCTTTGACATAAAGTAATCTCTTTGATGTATTCTATGCCACTTTAGTTAATGTTGCATATTACAATAGTATAGGCACCAAATATTGGTTGTGACAATTAGTAACTCTCCTTGAGTTCAGTTAGTACTACAAGTTGTGTAATTTTTTAGGTTACCTAATCCTTTTACACTTCTTAAGGACTATTTAATATTAATATGAATTTAACCTTTTTTTAAAATATTATTAACTACTTCTCGAGAATAAATTTTAAGATAAAAATAAATAGAAAGTAACCAACATATTATATAATATTGTATTACTTTAATACTTTTCTTACTTTATTAAGTATGGACTTCATTTATTTTATTCATAATTTAAGTGTAAAGTATAATATTTTTTATATTTCTTAACCAATAAAAATATTAAAATTTATAAATTCAAATCAGTAGATTTAAAACTCATAAATTTATTAAAATCCATAGATTTGGAAATATTCTGGTTACAAATATGGATGCTTGTATTTTTTTTTTAAAAAATGGTTGCTTTCTAAGTATAGAAAGTTGAAAGAATGGCAGTTTGACATTCTGAAACGTGGACATGTTGTTCGATCAATTACTCCAACTGCTGGAAGCGTTATTCACTGGCTGACATTCGTAAACAAATAGGTCTGTTGAACAAACGAGCCACAGAATAGGAAGTCTTGGAAATTGGAAACGTTAACAGTATTCCAACACCATTACTGTCATTTACACATGGGGTGGCGTATACGTAAAGAGAAACGTATTTTATGTTTTTCGGATTTCAACTGGGTTAGATAACTCTTAAGCCTTCATGTCTTTGTCTTGGTTCTTAAGCAGCATCATTATACTATCTTATCATTCTTCAACTTTTTTTTGTTTCAAAAGCAAGGTATTTTTACATTTAAAAAATAATGTTAGACTAAATACAAAACAAACTAAATTATTCTTTTTTACTTGTTTGACTTACAAACTTCCTTTTGGGAAATTAAACAATTCATTTCAAAATTTGAAAGTGAATATAACACTTCGCCCAACTATAAGAAAAATGTAGATTAGCGACGAAAAATTAGCAACGAAAAAATTTTCGTCAGCAATTAGCGACGGAAATATGCTTTCCGTCAGCAAAATTGAGTGATTTAGTGACGGTACTAATATTCGTCGCTAAATTTGGAGAAAATTTGTCCCGGCAAAATTTGCAATGGAAATTAGCGACGGAACAATATAGCCGTCGGTAATAAATTACCGACGAAAAATATACCGTTAAAAATTAGATTTCCATCGCTAAAATTGAGTAATTTAGCGACGGTAATTATACTCGTCGCTAAATTTGGAGGGAATTTGTCGCGGCAAAATTAGCGACGGAATTTAGCGACGGTACACATTCCTTCGCTAAAAATGGAGGGAATTTTTGGCGGAATAAAAAATTTTGAGTTTACCTACGAAAAATTCCGTTGGTAAATGAATTTAGCGACGGAAATTTTCTTTCCGTCGGTAAAAGGCCGGAATTATTAGCGGTATAAATTTTTTTGAATTTACCTACTGAAATTTCCGTCGGTAAATTCTTTTTAAATATAAACTCAACCGACATCTCCCTCCTACTTCTATCTTCTTTTTCCTTTCTTCTTCTTCCTTCTTCTACATCTTCTATTCGGTTTTCTTGGAGCACATTTCTCTATTGTGGACTCCTTTTCTGCTTCACGATGTTGTCTTCTCCGGCTATTGTCATCGTGTCCTTCAGTAGAGATATTTTTGCAACTACTGTCATGTGTTTTTTCATATATTAGATGAAAGTTAATTTGGGTATTTATTACTTTCGTTTATTTGTGTATTTTATTATTGGAAAACAACTTTAAGGTATAAATGTTAGTGATAGAAGGGACAAGACGTGATTTTAGTTGTGATGTTAAGATAAATTTCTGATGCATGTAAGGTGTTTGATGAAATGTTTGTTATTTGAAAAAATGATTTCAGTTCTTTATTTTCAGTTCTGTTTTAGTATGAATTTTAATATTTTAATTCTTTTACTTGAAATAATGAAGTTCTCTCTATGGTGGCTTCTAGAGAAACTAAACAGTTTGCAGATAAATTTTAAAAAATAATTTTCAGCAAATTTACCGACAGAAAAAAAATTCCGTTGGTAAATATATTGGATTTTACCGACGGAATTTTTTCCGTCGCTAATTACCGACAGAATTACAAATTCTATTGCTAATTTTCTGGCAGAAAAATTTATTGACTTAACAAAAAAACTGTCGGTAAATTTACCGACGGAAATTTTTACCGTCGGTAATTCCGTCAGTAAATTTACCAACAGAAAATGTCCGTCGTTAAATTTAGTAACAGCCATATCTCCGACGTCTTTTTCCGTGAATAAATTCCGTCGCTAAATAAGCTTACCGACGGAATATGTACAAATTCTGTCGGTAAATTCCGTTGCTAAACTTTATTTTTCTTGTAGTGAAGAGTAAGAAACATGGCTAAGGTGTGGGTAAAGAAGATAGACATGTTTCATGCCAAGTGTCAAGCTAAGATCCATGCTATATGTTTTTCTCCTACACTCCCAATTGTCACTCCTTATTAGTCTATTTTTCATTTAATCTCTAGACCATATATCACTCAACTATACCTCCATTTGTCACTCTTTTATTCAAACCAATTGTCACTATATTATTGATGCCATATGTCACCATCTCATAGGCTCATTCAACCTAAATTCCCATGTATCTTTTTATCTTGCCCTTTTAACACTTTTCTTAGACTAAATGTACATATTACTTATCTATCACTCAATTAGAACAATAAATTCCCAATTCACTAATTATAATTCATCAAACAAAATTCAAGACATAATCAACGGACAAGCATGTCATAATCATTTAAGATCTTTCATACCCTGGGATATATCAGTGAGTGCACGTACTATTTTTACAACATCCCTAGATCATGATTCACGCGTATATGCAAATGTGATGTATGCAAATGAAATGCACTTTATGAATTCTCATATGATGACTCAATCTAATAGCTAAATTCCTAAGTATAAGAATGGGATACTACATTCATCATACAATATTCCTGTTAGATATAGAGCATGGAATTAATGTCTACTAGTATAATCATATTAGTTCTCAACTATTAACAATTAATTTAATTAACGACATTTGTAAACTATTATACAAAGTGTCATTCCATCTTGACCACGGATTTCTCGAATCAATACTCATAGAGAATAATGGAACATTCTCCTTAATTATTTTAGGTTGATAAATCATATATTAATCACTCAATTACTTTCATATATTTCACGATATATTCAATGATTACTGACTAAGTTATCCTTGACCAGTATAGATCATAAATAGTATCAAAATATAGCAATCTCTATACAAGATAACTTTGAAGATCTCAAGTCAAAGGATTACTTATAAAATTATCATAATGTGAATGTCTATAGACATACAAGTAATGTTCCAATTGGAATTCATAAGTCAAGTCAGTTTAGTGAGTACCCACATGTTTATTTCAGTATCTTCATGCTTTAGTTTATGAGATCATATACTTCCTTCATAAGAAAAAAAACATAACATATACTAGTCTTTTTACATCCTATTAATGTCCAGTCTTAATAGAACAATGACTATAAACAATTTAGCATACATTTACAGTGTATACTTATCTCATCGACTTCGCTATATGAATTTAAAAATATGTATAAGATAAAGAATGTCTTTAAATAATTATGTCGCTAAACTACAACCAACCAATTGGTTGTATTGCTTTGATTATATTGAACCAAAAGAATTCATCATATTTATTTCAAGAATAATATTTATAATAGTGCAAAAGTGTTATTAAATCTTAACTTTCAAAAGTATTGCATGGCTCTTAGAATTTCATAACATAAAAATACTAAATTGATTTTTAAAATTCAAAATTACATATATCAATGTCACTGTTACAATTTATTTCCTTATATCATTAACTTGATACAACTTTTAGCTAGAACCTTACCATCTACAATTTCTCTACCCAATGGCAGTTAGTGGTTCGTAGGTTTATTTTCTTAATTACCCTATTTTTTAAAACACTAAAATAACTCATTTATGGTCAAAAGTTAACAATAAATCTAATATATTTGTAGTAAGTCTTGGATTCGGCCTAAGTTATTCATTATTGTATAGTTCAATTTATATTCTTAAGAAGAAAATATGAAAAATTACATAATATTACTAATAAAAATACAATGATTTGGATTTTTCTATAAATTATAAATTGGCATTCAATTTTATTAAATAATCATTATTCCTTTGGCCTTATTATCAATATTCTTTTTCTATTCTCTTTTGTTGATTTCAAAATTTTCAATTATGTAAATTATTTTTTACGACATTCTTATATATAATTCTTTATTCATCAAATATTTTCTAAAACTAATTAGTGCTTTGTTAGTTAGCATGTTATAACGACATAAAAAAGGAGAGAATTTATCAGAAGAAGTAACCAAAATTGGATTATAGACTTCTCTGTCGACTCTAAGGTGTAACTTGAGCCAAACAATAGTGAGGATTATTTCTACATACCATAGGCAGTTCTGCCAATAGAGCTATTAAAAGAAAAAGTTACCACAAGCTCATATTAATGGAGTGGAAAGTATATATCTGAAACTTGTTTAAGCACATATAGTAGGGTTAGCCAACAGATACTCCTCCATGGCCTTGAAGAGTCCCAAGGCCTTAACTTCTCCAGCATTGATTTCCTCTATGTTGAGCAAAGCCGCAGGCTTTGGATGATAATAGTTGGTTGTTTGCATCACACATCAATTGCCTGACCTCGTGGACCACAGCTCGAGCTTGTCACCCAACACATCACCTTCGAACAAGGTGTACTTCCAAAAGTAGTTGTTGACATCTAGCACGTCAGTCTCGTGCTTCATGTATTTGAATTCACCTCCTGAAGAAACAAATTCCATGTTAAAACATACATTTTCATATATGTAATCTTGTGGTCATGACCAAACCATTTACTTACTTACCTTCAAGGAGCTTGGTTACTCTAACATCCCTTTTGACCTCAATGCACTTGTAAGCTTCAGGCATGACCTTGGGGAGGACCTTCTCGGACTCGAGAACAACTGTTTATAATTTTTTTCGTATAATTCAATCATTTTATTATACAATATTCCAATTAGATATAAAGCATGGTTTTAATGTTTACTCTATTTTGAATCTAATAATATTAGTTCTCCCCTATTAGTAATTAATTCAATTAATGACATTTGTATACTACTACACATTCCAACTTGACAATAGATTTCCTGAATAAATACTCATGTAGAACAATAGAACATTCTCCATAATTATTTTAGGGTGATGAATCGTATATAAATCACTCAACTATTTCTATATTGTTCATATTATATCCAATGACCACCGACTAAGCTATTCCTGACTAGAACAATTCATAAGTAGTAAAGATAACTTTGGAGATCTCAAGTCAAAGGATCACTTATAAAATTATCACAATGAGAATGCTCGTAGATATGGATGTAATGCACCAACTGGAATTCTCAAGTGGAGTCAGTTCAGTGAACTTGTTCTTCAACTAACACCCACATATTTGTTTAAAAATCTCTATATTTTAGTCTATGAGATCGACTACTTCCTTCATAAGGAAAAATATAACTTGTAATAGTCTTTTCGTTTTATATTCTATTAATGTCTAGTCTTAATAGAACAATAACTACGAATAATTTTGGGATAATACATAAAGGTAATATGAATCACATAATTATAATTTCATTTGCAATGTCTAATTATCCCATAGACTTTATCATATGCATTGAAATATGTACATGATAACAAAATGCCTTAAATTATTTTGTCACTAAACTACAACTAATCAATTAACTCTAGAGTATGAACCAACAATCTTCCACTTACACTAAGTAGGGATGGCAATTGTACCCGAACCCGATGGGTACCCGATAAAATTACCCGAACGGGGGTGGGTATGGGGAGCAAATTTTTACCCGTGGGGCGGGTATGGGGGGTTAGCAAAAATACCCGTCGGGTATCGGGGCGGGTATGGGGA
>JAOTIZ010000318.1:0-11623 GCA_027123425.1 Erythroxylum panamense | reverse complement strand
GATAGTGTTCTACGACGGCAAATTTCCTTTACCGACGTCTACAAAACGACGCAAAAGGCCTCCTTTTCTTGTAGTGAAGGTCGGCTAGTTAAGTTTTGGATAGAGTAGACAGAATTTTGTATATTTCCTCTTTCATATAGTACTTTTGTATTAGACTATGATGATGTACATGTAGGAAATGTTGAAAGACATATTGTCGACCTTCGATAATTACAAAATGAAATAAGGAAAAAGTTGGTTTTTAAAATATTGTGAATTTCTTATGATATTTTATAAGTGAATAAAAATATGATGCCATGTTAAGTGAATGTAGTGATTGAACATAGCGCACCGTTATCTTAGGTTATGTACTGAAGTGACCTCCGGGCATCCCGATATGTATTCTAAGGTAAGGAGGCATTACAATTTGGTGGTATCAGAGCATGGCTTGGCATCTGTTGGGACATATGGGAATGTTAAGCATGAAATATCGGGAGAAATGTAGAAAATGATTGAAATTATTGTTTGTTATAGGTCATCTGCTCTAGGTGATCAAATTGATCAACCAGCTGGCTAAGGATCGGTAAGAGCTAGTAGAGAGTCCTCGGTACCTCTATCTGATGAGATGCCTCCTAAAGTTCTCAAGAGACGGGAGCGAATGTATGATAGGTTGCAGAAGTAGGGGACTATGGATTTCTATGACAGCACAGACCCTGCTGAGACTGAAGGATGGTTGGAAAGGACTGAGAAGGTTTTTGATCAGATGGACTGCGAGCCTGATGAGAGGTTCGACTATGCAGTGTCTTTACTGCAGAGCCTAGCTTACCAGTGGTAGAAGATTGTCCTAAGCAATACCACCAGGCCTTGCTAACTGAAGTGGGAAAACTTTCTAAAAGTCTTCAAAGAGAATTACATGCCCAAGATTTACTTAGATCAAAAGATGAAGGAAGTCTTAGAATTGAAGCAGGGTAGGATGTTGGGGGCAGAGTATGAGATCCAGTTCAACGAGCTGATGAGTTATGCTACTGCTTTGATTCCTATAGAAGAAGACAAGTGTAGGAGGTTTAAGGACGGGCTTAATATGAAGATCAGAATAAGGTTGGTGCTTTTAGACTTGGGTACTTTCACAGAGTTGTGAGCTACTTCGATCAAAATTGAGCAAGTATTGGGAGAGAGACAAGCAGAGACTGGGCAAGGGTCCAGAATGAAGAGGTCTAGCAAGGGTCTAACACGGTGGAGAGTGTTGGAAACTGACTGGGGCTTGCCTTAGGTGCAGCTCTTTTGATCACCAGATTCAAGATTGTCCTGCTTTTTTGGGAGCTCAGTCTAGTAGGAGTGGGAGATCAGGGAGTGATACTACAGTCCAGTAGAGCTGAGGTAGTGGATTCGGAAAGAGGAGTCGTGGCAAAGGTAGAGTGAGCTCTGGGAGTCCTTCTATCAGGATTGAGGTGTGGAGCAGCTGACCCCAGTACCAAGTTAGAGTTTATGTAATGACCAGGCAGGAGGCCTAAGACTCCCCAGATGTCATTGCAAGTGCGCTATTTATTTATGTGCATGAAACATTTGCATTGCTAGATCCAGGATCTACGTATTCTTTTATCGCACCGCATCTAGCATCTAGGCTGCATTGTGATAGAGAACAGTTAAAGAATGGATTAGAGGTTAGTATACCAATAGGTAGTACTACATTGATAGGAGAAGTCTGCAAAAGATGCTTAATTCGGATTGATTAAGCAGTATTAGAGGTAGACCTTATTATACTACAGCTGAGAGAGATAGACATTATCTTAGGTATGGATTGACTCACTGCTCATAGGGCTGTCACAAACTGCTATACCAAGGAGGTAGTACTAGAATCTCCGAGTCAGCTGAGGGTAGTATTTAGAGGAATTAGTCAAGCAGTGCCAGCCAGGATGATATCATTCGTGAGTGCATTGAGGTTGATGCGAGGAGGATGTAAGGCTTATCTGGCCCATGTCATTGATACTAGAGCTGAGCAGAATGGGCAGGAAATTTCCGTCGTCAGGGAATTCCTAGATGTGTTTCTCGTCGAGCTATCTGGTTTAACTCCAAATCGGGTGGTGAATGCTATCGCCTGCAACCAAATATAAAAAGAAACTAACTTCCTGCAACACAAATTAATGTAGTAGTGGAAAGTGTAGATTGTTCCCACGAGGAATTCAGACATTAGTAGTTACGCAATAAAGGGGGTTTGTAATTGTGAATTAAGTATATTTTAATTGGAAATTGAAATTGAAAAATGACTAATAACAAAACAACGAGAATTTAACAATCAATAGAAACAAATACTGGTTTTCGGTTACCTTCGTTATTGAACTTGCGTTGATCATTGACACTAAATCAATTTATTAGTTCAGCATTCATCGTGGTAAATTTCTTTACCTATTTTCTGTTATGTTTAGTTAATGAAAACACGTATTTGAATTAAACCTTATTAATTAATAACCTAGATACGATCTCAGATTTAATTAATTAATAGCTTTATGAATCAAGAAAATCGACGAACTAAACAACATACATATGATGTATATTTAGCCTAGACAATTATTTTTCCTAGAATTATGTCCCTAATGTAGTAGGCAAAAATCCTAGTCGCTACTTTTGATTAAAAGAATTGAACGTCAACCTATTTAATCTAACGATTGATTGAATAAAATCACAAACTGGTTGTGCACTGTAAAATCAAACAATCAAATAATGTCCCAGAAAAATAATTAATACTTGACTAATAAATCGATTGAAATAAAGAACAAAAGTCTCACAACATGCAAAGTTCAATAACTAGGATTCTGTAAACTAAAAAATAAAAGTTTAGTTACACAACATCATGATTTTCCTAACTATTTTGACTTTCATTGACGTTGGGACTATCATAGGCGTTGCTCTTCTTATTCTGCCGTCGAAAGTGTTCTCTATTTGCTTCTTAGGTAGCCCTCTCCTATTCACTATTTGTCGATGGGATAAATAAGATCAGGAGGTTTCTTATTATTCTATACTGTTCACGCACTGGGTCAGCAACGAAGCCTCCTCTCCCAGCCCCAGCCACCAGCGTCCTCTCTATTTTACGTAGGCTCCTTTTTTATTCTTAACGAAGCCCTCCTCTTTTTAACGCAACCCCCTTCTTGATTTTTGCCAATTAAAAAGCTCCAACGTTTTTTAGTCCACGCAAGCCACTTTTGCCTAGCTGTCGCCGCCCTCACTAATCCATGATGGGACAAATAAACTTGGTGTCCACTGTAATTGTTCACGCCCAAAAGCCTCCCCAGAACCCTTGCTCCCTCACTTGGCCAAACGTCTGTGTTTACTAAAACGTTGTGTAGCTGCTGCCGTTTTGGTCTCCATGTGTTGTGTTTTAACACCCATCTCATTGTAACTCGTTAATTTCCTGGATCATGCATAAAGGGTTTTCGTTTTGGTCTTGGGCTGTCTTACTTCTACGTTTTAAGTTTCTGGTTGTTGCATGAGGCCATGTCTAATTAGGGTCAACATCTGGTTCAGCTCTTTTTATTCCAAAATTGTCGCAGTTCTTTCTATTTAGTTCTAAAATACACATTTACATAAAACAAGATTAATTTCCATTAAGTATAACTTCAAACCTCAAGAATAAAGAAAATTAACACAAAAAGATAAAAAATAACGACACTAGCAAACTCCCCCACACTTAACCTTTTGCTCGCCCTCGAGCAAATTAAACATGACCGTCAAATTCTATCAATTCATTTTCAAAGAAACCAAATGCATGTAATCATTCAAACTTTGGCCAATTGAATATCAAGCTACTACACACATCATAATTAGTTTTCATTTGTGCACATAAACTAACTCAACTTATGAAACTATCATTCAAACATAAGCATAAACTTACAATGGATTTTTCTTATGGAATTCACTCATTTCACTCAAGTGTTTATAGGTTATGTTTCGCTCAAAACTCCCTATAGGAAATCACACTACTATAAGCTTGCAAATACACCAATTCTCTTCTATAGTGATTACATGCTAAAATAGATCAAAAGGGCTTTATTAGAGGTTGTGATGGGGCTAAGGTCTAGTGAGGACATATCGTCTAGTGAGGATGCTTCGTCTAGTGAGGATGTATTGTCTTGTGAGGACGCTTCGTCTGGTGATGACGTATTGTCTGGTGACGTCATATCGTCTGATGCACTGTTCATCTGATCCTATCGGTTGGTCCCATTTTGACCCTATAGATGATCAAATTTGTCTTCGAGGTCTTCATGTATTGAAGTCCTCTTTCGAACTATCTAAAGAACACCTCAATCCGAGTTCTCTAGAGAAAGTTATGACCATTTTTCCAATTCGTCTAACCCTTCATCTGGGTTCATCTAATCCTATCATTTGGTCCCACTTTTGACCCTGAAGATGATATGATTTGTCTTTAGGGTCTTCATAAAGGTTGTAGACCTTGAAGTTCTCTTTCAAAATAACTAAAGAATACCCTAATCTGATTTCTCTAGGAAAAGTTATGTTAATTTTCCAATTCATTTGACCCTTCGTCTGGTTTCATCTGACCCTATTGTCTGGTCTAATTCTGATCCTTTAGATGACAAAATCTCACTTCAATGTCTGCATAAAAGATGTAGATATTGAAGTCCTCTTTCGAACCCTCTAAGAATTCCATTAATCTGATATCACTAGAGCAAGTTATGCCATTTGTCTCGAATAGGTTCAATATGATGGAGGACAGAATCTTGTTTGATTCCTTCAACCCAATCTTTGTATCCGACCTCTAAATGAAGTGATTCTTGAAGGAATAGATCCCAACACACATCTCTCTATCTCTTTATGAAAATTTATAGCTTTTGGCATTGATTCAAAAAAGATTGATCCAATCAAAGTAAGGGCATCAATGGAAGAGCATGAATTGGATATTTTACTGAACATGCTTTAGTATTTTGATGATATCTTGATCTGTAGAGCTCCAAATGATATGAATCTTGTTTCTAAATAAACTAGAGACATAAGGCTACAAATTATTTGAAGGACTCAAATTTTAATTTAGTCTATAAGACTTTTAATATCTAGATGGAAGTTGAGCATAGAATATTTGCTTCAGTATAAGAATGATTTGGAAAATAGGGCCTAACACTTACAGTATCAAAGAATGAAGATGAACCTAGGATGACTAATGAGAGTTAATTAGAATAACCATACATGGTAATAAGTACAAGCACACATTTTAGGACATCCCAATTGGGCTCTAGCATCGGGGTTCAACACCTAAGCAATGCCAATACTATGAAGGTTGTGGAAGCATCCTCACCAGACGATCCGTCCTTACTAGACTAAGCATCCTCACCAGATGATATGTAGATGAAGCGTCCTCACCATACAAAGCGTCATCACTAGACGATATGTTGGACCCCGTTTTTGGAGCCCAAACATTTGAAGACAAAATGGAACCCGTCATCCCACAATGATGGCGTGCCCATAAAAGTTGACATCAAACAATTTAAAATTTTGAGAGTCACATGCCAAAATCCAATCATATTTCATAAATGAACTCTAAGAGAATTTATACAAGCTCATTTCAAAAATACAAAATACAAAAAAATACGAAATAAACCTGAATACAATTTAAATACTTATGCTTAAAATGATTCTAAATTATAAAATTTCCTAAACTAACTTCATGAAGTGAATCACACGTTATTACAATGCTTATTATACGATGTATAAATGCACAAGAAGGGGGTTGAATTGTGTATTTCTCTTTTTTTAAAAACCTTCAAAATCATTTTGTCAAAAGAAAAACTTATTCTTTTCACAAGAACTACTGTAAATCAAAGTTAATTGTATTCTTCAAAAACTTGTTTGAAAACTAAGTAAAATCAAAACTTTGAACGATAAGAGAGATAAGGTAGAAAGAAGTTGACACAGTAATTTTTATACTGGTTCACCCCAAACTGTGGGCTACGTCTAGTCCTCAGATGTCTTTATGAGATTTCACTATCTCTTAACAACTTTACAAGTATTTTTTTTCTCTGAGCCTCTTCAGGTCTCTATACAATCAATATTCTTTTACTCTTAGCCTCTGCAGGCTATCTGCACTACTTTTTCATAGAAAGATTTTTCGAGCTTCGTTACAGTAAGATAGCTCTAGCTATTTGCACAATAAACTCTCAAGTAAGCTTTGAAACAATTTTTGTGTGTGCGTATATTCACGTAAAGTATGTGTTTTTGTGTAACTTTGCAATCTTCGACTTCGACTCATATTTATTGCCTTCGTCTGCAACTGCTTCTTGAATCTTGTTTCTTGAATCTTGAAAGAAACGACTATTCAGTTGAGTTCTGTAACTAACTCAAACTGATTCTTAATTCAGACGTGGTTTGCTTCCGTCTGTTTTTTTATCTCCGTCTGTTTTTCTATCTCCGTCTGCTTTTCAATCTCCGTATGCTTTTCGATCTCTTTCTGCTTTTCTACTATCGTCTGCTTTTCATTCTTCATCTTTTTTTCTATCTCCGTCTGCTTTTCAATCTCCATCTACTTTTTAATCTCCGTCTGCTTTTTCATTCTTCGTCTGCTTTTCATTCTTTCGTTTGTTTTTCAATCTCCGTCTGCTTTTCTACTATCGTCTGCTTTTCATTTTTCTTCTTCTGCTTTTTATTCTTCCGTCTGCTTTTAAGTAGCTTTCATTATTTGTACTTCATCAAAATCATTTATGTAAAGTCATTTTGACTTAACACAAACAACAAACGAAGCAAACAACAGACAAAGCGACAATATTAGACGATACAAAAAAGAAGATACTTTAGTATGTCAGACAGTTAGTTAGTTGGAGTTATTTACAGAACTCAACTAAATAACGGTCTCTTGAAGATTCAAGAAGCAGCTTTCAAGAAGACAGTGGAGACTTAGGCTATAAATACTAGTCCTAGTCGAAGACTAAAATAATTTTTGCATACAAGAGAGAAAACTGTGATTGTACAATACTTAGAAAATTTTTTATTCAAAAGTGCGAAACAAGAGCGAATCCTACTGTAACGAAAAGCTCAAGATATCTTTCTTAGAGAGAGAAAGAAAAGGTTGTAGCCTAGAGAGGCTAAGATAGTAGAAAGAATACTTTGCCAAAGAGACCTGAAGAGGCTCTGGAAGGGAAGAAAGAATACTTGTAAAAGTTGAAAAGTATAGTGAAATCTTAGACAAACTCTGAGGATTGAACGTAGCCCAAAGTTTGGAGTGAACCAGTATAAAATTGCAGCGTCTATTCTCTAACTCTCATACTTTAATTTTCTTATTGTTAGATGAGTAGATAAAGTTACTTGCGATTTTAATACTATCAATTTTAGTAAAGTATTTTTGGGTGTTCTTATGATAATTGTAAAGATATTCAAGAAATCTCAAAAGATTAACAATTTTGAAAAGATTATACAATTCAACCCCCTTTCTTGTGTACTTTGTATACTTTTCGTTATTTCTATATTAACAAGTGATTTACTTCATTTTTAATGTTCCAACTAAGTGGTAACTGTTGACTCTATGATATATTTTTTTATATGAAATTGTCTTTTCAATATCATAATTCTTCATTTATGTGAAAATGTGATGTTTAATTTCAAATGGATGCTTTAGGTATGCATTTATCTTATTGGTGGTGTTTTAGCTACTTGTGTCAAATGTCTCATTACTCGATCACCTATGTCATATTTTATTGGGATTTGAATATATGTCTTTGTGTTTATACATTTCTTCCCTTTTTCTCCTGCCTACTTGTTTTCTATTCCTAGCATTTGAATTTGAAATCACTTCTAACATTTGCAGATACGTATGGCTTATTCAACTTTGTTATACCAGGAATATCCTTCTATTCTGCTACTGAGGCCTCGTCTTGGTTTGTAAGTATATTGTTTGAACTTGCTTGTGACAATAGATTGATTTATGTGGCCACTTACTGATGGTGATTGTTTGTTTCTTGATCGACAACAAAAGTAACATTATGCCTAATGCTTCAATAGGATATAAGCTTATAAAAGGGATACTATTGTGAAATGGATGCATCTTTACCCTTTCTCCCCGTTCATGCAAATTAATTTCTTGTGGTCAGCCACATCATGTGTCTTGTTCCACCTAACTCTGATTGGCTTTTGTTCCAACATCTTATATTATGGAGTTCTATCCCTCAACATTTCTTGTTCTCATAGCATTTCCCCGCCATGTTCAATTTTATTCATATATTAATTGCAAAAACTTCCTCAGCATCTGGGAGGGTTTCAATTGATCAACAATTTGCTTTCTCTGAACTTGTTTCCCCTCAATTCTTGTTAACATTGTTTCACTTCGCCTTTGTCTTAATTACTACTAACTTTGATGTAATGTTACTTTGTTTGTAACTACCATACTTCTTTTGATTATGTGCTTTCATATGATGCTCTATTTTATCACATATGGCTCAAGTTTCGTTTGATTACTTTCAGTCCTCTTGTGTGAGACGCCCTAAATTTATCTTGTGCACTGGAGGTAATTCTGCGGGCTTCATCCCCACTTATTCAGTCCCAAATATAACCTCCAGGTAGTTTCAGCTTATTAGATTGAATTGATTCAATTACTGGACGTATCTTGATACATTTTCTGAACAGTGGATTATTATCTAGAAACTTATGGAGAAACCTAACTACATGGATGCCACGAGGGGAAATCTCTGATCAGGGACTTATATATCCAGTTTAGGTGTTCCATTTTTTAATCTTTGCATGGCATGCATATGTGTAGTTTGATAAAATAAAATTTTTAGTCGCGTGCAAAGTTCTACGTGAAGCTATTAGTTAGCAACTTTTATGGACTTTGATGAACATATTTCATTTTCCTGGCCTTATCTGGTAAGGCATCAGAACAAATAGAATCTTATGGTTGTTTAAATGGTTAGACAAGTGGAATTTTTTATGTCTTCAAAAGATCATAGTGTACCCATTCAAACTAGGTCTTTGTTTTCACCTAAAAATGTGACTGATCGGTTCTTGTGTGCATGTGTATAAAAGATATGTAATCAGTATTCCTTAAATTGTAGTCAACACAAGACAATATGTTTCCTGGAAGGGGAAGGATTCTTGGTTCTGGGCAAAGCCAAGCTGGAAATTCAAATGCAAACTTACAGGCTAGACTTTTGGACAATAGCAACCCTGACCAGTTATTAGGCTTAGCAGGCGCTGGTGCAGAAGGGAGGACGTCAGATGACAGGTAATTAGCAAGATTCCTATATGTCAGAAAGCAAATTCACTAAAGGGGGCAAAAAATTGGGTTTTTCGTGGCAGCTTACAATTGTTATTTCCAATCATAGAACACTGAGCAACCCCTTTATACAAAATTTTAGAGCAAACTGATGCTAAGTAAAATGCAAAAACTATTATTTGCTGATAAGAGTATTCCAAACTTCTTGGCTTCTACTTGTCTAGTATGGTCAAATTACTAGCATACCTGATGCAAATTTTGGATGGTTCTAGAGTTTAGTGATTTTGAAGATTTATTGTGAATTACCTACCACCCTAAGAATCTAGTATACAAATTTCAAAATTACATATCACAAAATTTACTGCTATGATTACTACTATTGTACACTTTTATTAACACGTTACCGAATCCAACACAAAAGGTGATCCAAGAAACCCTACCCTTATTATGCTAATGGTATCCTGTTAAACCTTACCCTTATTGTGCTAATGGTATCCTGTCCTTTCTCTCTTTGTACTATTTTGCAAGAACGAGAAAAGCCTATTTGCAGTTACTAGACCATTTGATTTCCTGTCACTCATTGGATGTTTCTTTGTTCTTGGTGATTAGGAGGCAGATAGTAGATAATGCAGTTACTGTTGCTCCTGGTGGTCGTGCACATAATCAGGTGTTTGCTTATATCTGTGTTATAGTGTGATTTACCACTCTTGTTATCATACATTATGTAGGTCATGAATTTTTTATGGTTTATTGTCTATTAAATGCAGGGATCAGTTGCTTATGAGGAACAAATCCAAAAACTTGTATCTATGGGTTTTGAGAAGGTATTAAAATGGCTAGAGTTCATCTTCAATTCGCATACTTTTCTTTGCATCAATCCTTGTAGCTTGAAAGATTTACTAAGACAAGGGGTTTATAGGGCAGATTGGACCTGGGTTGATTTGAAAGTTGAAAAATGCTACATCTAGATAGAAAAGAGAGAATTTTGTCAATTTTCGATGTAAAATGTAGTGAAGATATGATAAAACTTTATATAGTTTTTATGGCTGATGAAAGTGCCTACATATTGTTTCAGACACAGGTAAAAGTGGCGTTAGCAGTTGCAAATGGGGATCTAAACGTTGCAGTTGAAATTATTATGAGCCAGCAGGTATATATTTGAGAAATTGGTATTTAGCATGTGTTTTCAATACTAGTTGTTCCGTGTTTAATAAGAATACTGCAACTAATGTGTAGGGATAATTTGCATTTTTCACGGCAATTTCATCTGCTCTTGACCTCCCTTTGAGCTCATATCAATTGTCTTAATTTGACCCTTCTCTTTCAATGTTCATACGAAGAAACATGCATTGGATGATATTGGACAAGGGAAAAGTATGGATATGAAAACATTGTGCAAAGAAAGCACAACAGTTGCAGTAGTTTTATATAACCATGTAATGACACAGAAGCATATTTGTGCAGTTGAATTTAGTTCCTTCGGTGATGGATAGATATGTTTGAACCATAAATCTGCTATCGCAACTTATTACATGACTTTTCCTCGCGTTAAAGCTATATTACCTCATTAGTCACTGTAGATACTGTGTCTTTGTAGACCCAAAGAGTTACCCCAATAAGGATCAGACATTTTGCATGATGTGCATAGTAGTCACTTACGCTACCTAAGAACGCGCTGCAACACAGTATTTATAATTACTATTATCTGTATTGAATTGGAATCAACAGGTGATATAGTTAAAAGAATAGACTTGAAATTATAACCTCACACGTCTTGCTTACAGCCCTATTCTAGGCTAACATGTTAGAAGATACTACAAGTCTCTTTAAATTAAATGTGTCATCTATCACAAGGTGACGGGACAAAAGGTGGAGCACTTGAAAAGCTGATTACTTTGATATGAGTTTTCCTGGAGGCTTCTACTTCTTCACTAAGTTTTCTCTTTCTAGACTTCTCAATATTTAGTAAACGTAAGAAAAGCACACCCGTGAAGTAGTAAAGTGGGTTCCTGTGTTAAGTGACAGATGAACATATTGCTGTAAATGTTGGAATGCGTATGGCCCAAGTATTCACAATACGCTGCGGAAAAGACCATAACACAACACGATATATAACTGAAAACATATAGGATGCGCGAAAAATACCTTTTTGACACGGATTGGTAGTTGCTTTTTTGGATTCGTAGACACTGCTACACGCAAATGTCCTCTACTGGTATCCACACGAGTATGCACGATTCGGGCTGCAGCTATCGTGTGCTAGCACGTCCTGAAACTCTTTCCGAATGCCGCATAATTTTCTCTCGGATGGTGGCTAGGGTTTCGTATCACAATGGTGTCACCTCTTATGAGACCTAAGTTCCTCTATTTATAGAGAAAACCTAATCCCATTAAAGCCCAATAAGTTTCAGCCCATTATATCTCATATAATAAAAGCCC
>JAOTIZ010000203.1:49385225-49395943 GCA_027123425.1 Erythroxylum panamense | reverse complement strand
TAATCGGGACATCACCCCCGAAGTGCCTTCCATTGTTTTGCAGGTATTTTCTACGTGAAGTTCATCACAGAAGGTTGTCAATCGATGGACCCAAACGGCAACGCACCGTTCGGCCAGATTCCGACTGAACCACCTTGTAAATATGATACTGGGATAATTCTGAATTGTTAATTATGACCTTGTACAATTGCACGCATTATCGTGATTATAATTACGCGATTATATGTTCTCTTAATAAATACTCAACTAAATATAACCTTAATTTGGTCGGTGTACCGCAGGAGACGGTGTTGGAGCGTCATCCCCGTCGGAGGTAAAAGTCAAAGAAAAGTTTGCTGACCCAATTCGACATGACTTGATCCATTCATATTTGATTTAGCCAGCCCAAATCGATCAGATTCGATTCATTGTTTAAGGAAGCCCTGTTCCATTTTGTTTATGTCTCTGGTTTGCTAATTTCAGAGTGTGCCATGGAGTTTTTCTTGGGGTTCTTCAAATTGTGGGTGGGAGTGGGATACTTTAATAACTTGTTAATTTCTAAAAAATCTAAATGCATACATGTATCATTATCATCAATATTAGGAGGTAGTTATTTTATGTATCATTATCATAATTAATTTATATAAAATAATAATAATAAGAATAAATATAAATATAATTAAAAAAATAAATATAATTATTATAATTAAAATGATTGGTTAGAAAGAAAGAATTATTATTATTGAAAGTGGTTACTTTATTGAAAAAATTTGTAAAATGTATTTTAATTTTAATTAATTATAATATATTCTAATTAATTATATTGTTTTGTTAAAAAAGGAAAATTTTATCAAAATTTAATATATTCTAATCACTTATATTTAATTTTAATTAAAATATATTATAATTAATTATATTTAATATATATTAAATTTTAATTGATTATATTTAATTAATTATATTATTTTATTAAAAAAAGAATCACTTTCATTTCAGAATTCAGAGTAATCCAATTTAGAAAATACTATTAATGCTGGATACTCGTTGGTATCCTCCAAACGCAAAACTCAAGAACAAGCACCCCTTAAAGTGAGGGAAAGGACGGAAGGGTGGCCAGGCGATAGCTTTTGAAACCAAATAAAGGAAAAAGAAAATTGAAATTATAAGTAAGGAGGGAGGAAGAGAGTTGGAAAGCCCGCGAAAAGAGATGGAGTTGGAGGACGACGAATGGGAGTTTAGTGTGGAAGAACTCGATTCCCTTGAAAGAGAAGCTTTACACAAAATTTCTCAACAACAAAGCCACTGTAGTAATCACACCAACTCCATTCCTCAGTCTTCTTCTTCTACCAAGGTTAGATGTTTCTTTTTCTCGAAATTCTCTTTTTTTTTTTAGTTCTGTACATTTATTTCCATTTTTATCTTCTCCGATCCAGGTGGAATCTTTGCGGCTTCCTGGGGAAAACTTAATACCCAAAGTAATGCCCGGTCAGTTCTCTATTCCCCCTTTCTCAGCCTGTTCTTGTACATTTCATTTGTTGTATGCCATAATATAGAGGCAAATAAAACTTAAAACATTTAATTTCTTATATAATATTTATCAACAAATTATTAATAAAATTATATTATTTTAATAAATAAATAATTTATAAATTTAAATTTTATTTAGAAATTAAAATTTTATTTAAAATATATTTTAATTACTAAATCAAATTTTATTTGAATATTTATATATTTTAAATTTAATTATATTTATTAATAATCATTAAAATTTAATTACATATAATTTAATTATAAAATTAAATAAAATTATTCATAATTTTTATTAATAATTAATTTTAATTTATTAAATATATAATCTTGAACTAAATTATTCATAATTTTATTAATAATTAAATAATATATATTTAAATGATAGTAAATCAGAGTATGAAAAAAACATAAACAGTGAAAAAATACTTTTTATGGTTTTCATAATTTTTGAAAACCGGAAGAAATCAAAATTTAAAACAGAAACTAAAAACTCAAACAAATAGTTTTTTATTAAAATTGAAAACAAAAACAAAAAATAAAAAACAAAAATGGAAACAAACACCCCCTAAATTTATCATCTTAGCGATTATAATCGAAGCGGGGTTAATATTTTTTTTTCATACATACTTTTCTTAGATTTAATTTCCCCAATATGAAAACTATTTGCTTTTAGCTGGATGGTCTTAGTTACCACTAGGCTACTTTATCAACTATAATTTGGCTCATTACTTTTTACTGCCCATGTATGTTGTGATGCAACCATCAATAATATGACAATTCAAAAGGATTGCCAAAGCTCTCCATAAAATTCTTCCTTCATGCTAGTGGAAATGTTGCGGCTCAATTTCCCTATCATCCGGTAATGCCTTGTCCCCTTTTAGATATATATTTTTTGTGCTACTTATTTTCTTCAAGCTGCCATTGTACTTTCAAAATGCCAGGCCCTTGTAGCTGCTATCCATAAGGTCCCTAAAGCCACTTGGAATGCGAAAGAAAGGTCTCTCTCCTGCTCAGTCTCCCAATACACATACAACCACTTAACTTCATGTTCTTGATTCAATGCACTTGAGTACAAATGAATTATTCTTAGATCTATAATCTAGTTTGCTCATGTCGGAAAATTCCAGCATTGATATAGATTGAAACCTTTGCTTCATCTATTGCTGTTAAACTTGCAGACTATGGATTTTTCCAATTTATTGTTTGTCATCGGCAACAAAAATTCTCCATGATATTTCTGGCGTCAATATTGAGGTGATACCACTCTTCATTACTACATTTGGGGATTGGATGTAGTGATATATATATATACAATATGAGTTTGTTTTCTTTCATATGTTGTCTACATGTATACTTCAAAGGTTAATTTTTCAATTTCTTGATGATTCTTGTTGCTAATGGTCATCTTTACTCGTTATAATCTTTCTAGGTAGAAAACTTAGATCCGTTGGTGCAACGTGCAATTGTTGTTGCTTCTTCTATTCAAGATCTTAGAGGTAAATACTGAAATTTTTAATCAAGGACAGGGCATGATTCATGATATGACATTGAAGACTAGTTTTTCCAGGATTCATGAAAAAAAAAATCTTTGAAACTTTTGAATATAAATGAATTTGAAAGTCACGATATAACTTTTAGGGCTTCATTATCAATGGTTTCATAGTCTGCATTTTGGCTTGGTTGTACATGCTTTTCTAAACTATTTTAAATTTTCTTTTACTGCTTATGAATTGATTTCCTTCACAAGATTGGTACAGTAGGATGCCTGATTGTATTGAATCAAAGCTTCTGCCTTTTCAACGAGATGGTGTTAGGTATTACATAATTTATGATAAAATTTTAGTATGTTACATTCTTCCCTAAGATATATAGTGGTAGAACTGCACAAGTAAATTTAACCATCTTTGTTTAGGTTTGTATTACAACACGGAGGGCGTGTCCTCATAGCAGATGAAATGGGATTGGGAAAGACTATACAGGCATGTTTGTATTTTTACTGTTTAAAATCAAGTAGAAACTGCTAAATATTTACTCATTTACATGGTAATTCTTGGAGACATAGTTTTATATGACGACGTTTATGATATTAGATAGATTTCACTTTTAGTTGTCAAATCACTACTAGTTTGTTTTTATGACTTTGCGTAGGATAAACATAACTCTTTTGCCTGCGTACGATCTATATAATATTTTTCATTTTATATTCCCCATGAAATTAATAAATGATGTGTTTGATTTTATTTCATGTCTATCTTGTAGCTATTTGTTTATGGTTAGCACCTACTAAGCTACATAGAAGGTTATGCTTAAGAGGCTATTAATGTTCACATTGTAGTTATTCAAAACAATATTAACTTTGATTTTGAAAGTTCATATGACGGAAATTAATTATAAAAATGTTTGACTAGTCTTCAGGAACTAGGTTAAACTTTTGTTCAAATTCCTCTTAATTTGATTTTTTGGTCATGGCATATTCCAATTATAATATATATGTTTTGATTTATTCTTTAGGCTATTGCTGTGACTTCATGCATCCGAGACTCTTGGCCTGTTCTTGTACTTACCCCATCTTCCTTGCGTTTGCATTGGGCCTCTGTAAGTGTTTGTTTAACTATGTCAATTGTCAAGGAGCAAGTTATTTTTTTCAAATTGCCTATATGCTTCTTTTTGTTTTTTATAGATGATTCACCAATGGTTAAATATTCCTTCATCAGATATATTGGTAAGTTTAGTTTTCACTTTAATCTCATGCTTTCTAATGTTATTATTTTTCCTTGTACCAAGCTCAACTTATTATTGTTATTATAATGCTTTTTTTTTTAATATTCATTTGTTGCCTAAGAAGTTGTTTTGTTAGGTAGTTTTATCACAGTGGAGCGGATCAAACAGGGGTGGTTTTAATATAGTATCTTCAAATTCCAAATGCAATGTTCATCTAGATGGCCTATTTAATATCATCTCTTATGATGTTGTTCCAAAGTTGCAAGATATACTAATAGCTACAAAATTCAAGGTAAACATGATGATTAATAGAGTTTTATATGTTTATGTTGGTGCTTTCTGCTTGCACTTGGTGAGATTTGGTTTAATGTTAGCATATTCTTGCAAATATTTTGGTTTATAAGTGTTCTGTTCGAAAATGAGTGTGTAAGAGTATGGTGACCAATAGGATTATGAAAAGTTTTTGAGATACTATTCGTTGGGTGGACAATACAAAGTCCAAGCATCAAGTTGTAGCTTGTATAAAAAATGCTACATTGGTAATAGAATGGAGGGAATTGATATTCATGATTTTAGAATGGAACTTTCTTGCTGTTTCCTTTCTCTTTTAAGGGTAATATATTTCCATAAGGATACATACGTGAACTTTGGTGGAGAAAAAAATCAGGGTATGATAGGATGTTCCAAAAGCTCTGACTTTTATGTTACACAAGGGTTGTTGTTGTAACCATGCACCTAGAGAGGGCTTTTGTCATTGTTAGTACATAGTAGACATTGTATTGGATAACATTAAAATCTTGGGTTAAAATTGACCACTTGTGTAAAGATGGAAAATTACTTCATCTCTGCTTAATCATGATTTTGGCGGTATTTATTCTTGCTAAAGTGGGGAAACTAAGATGATTTCTGTTAGAAATTCTACAAATTTCCTTTTCCATGTTTCTCTCTGAAAAAGAAGTGTTAACCCTTGCAAGATTGAAGTTATCATATTTCGATTTTGATTGTATTGCAAGTGTTTTCTAGAGAGGTTAACAATAAATGACCTGATAGTACTCTTATGACATCATCTAACTAACTAACACCATTAATTTGGTTCTTTTGATGAGACATATGAACATGAGGATTTGGGAAAACTAATATTTATTGAACTCTCCTTCTTCAAAAAAAAAAAACAAAATATTTATTGAACTGTGTTTCTAGTTTAGCTTGTCAAATTTTCTTTTTTTGGTTAAATTTGTTGGCTTATTTTGTTTATTGGTTTTCCTTCTTTTTACTTATGATTTCCTTTTCCATGGAATGATGTGCTTCTATTTAGGTTGTGATTGCAGATGAGTCGCATTTTCTTAAAAACTCTCAAGCAAAAAGGACAACTGCCTCTCTTCCTGTTATAAAGGTTGTCTTTTGGTATATGAGTGCATCTTTGCACGTGTTAGTTTATCACTACATATCTTACTCGCCAAATATTCGTTTTATCCTTCATTTACAAATGCAACTGATTATCTTTGATTCTTAATGTTAACTATCCACTAATGGTTTATGTGTAGACAATCTTTCATATATGATTAGTTAGTTGTCTTGTATGTATGCACACTTATCTACTACGATTAGTGTTATGTGTGTATGAATACAAAAGTAAAACTTTAGAAAGTGAACCTTAACTACCTATGTTTTAGTAATAATCAAATAATATTGTAGAATAAGTTTCTGATTATCTACCACAACATAATTATGAAGGTAACCTAAACTAAATATTGTATTGAAGTTTTAGCGCATTCATGAAATGATTTAACTCTTGAAGTGTTTTCTTTCTCGACATTTTTGTGGATGACATCCCTTATCATATATTCCAAGTTTGCCTTCATATATGCATGCATTTTTTTTTCTATTTGGTGAATTGACAATCATTTCCAAATTCAGAAGGCTCAATATGCAATATTACTCAGTGGAACTCCTGCTTTATCTAGACCAATAGAGCTTTTCAAGCAGGTATTTTTTGAGCGCTACTGATTATCATCTTTACATGTAAAAAGCTGTTGCAATGAATGATATAGTAATATCTTCATTTCATCACAGTTGGAAGCCTTGTATCCTGATGTATACAAGAATATTCATGAATATGGTAACCGTTATTGCAGGGGGGTAAGTTTATTTCAGTTGATTTGAAATCTTTTTTGTCATAATACATTTCCAATAGCTTTTGTCTCTAAAGTTGTTCTTTTAGGGGATGTTTGGAGTTTATCAAGGTGCAAGTAACCATGAAGAATTGCACAACTTGATGAAGGCAACAGTGATGATTCGTAGGCTTAAAAAGGATGTTCTCTCTGAGCTTCCTGTGAAGCGTAGGCAGCAGGTTGTTCTATTTCTTTTGTTATGCCTATCTTAATTTTAATTGTCACTATTATATGTTTTCCATGTTAGATATTGCAACATCTCCTGTAATCATCTCTTGATTTACATATTTAGGATTAATTGTACAATCTGTTGATATGTTTCTATAATTCAAGAGATATTATTACCAAATATGTTTATCATTCTTTCCTATAAATAAGGACCATGATTATGTATCACAAAAAATAGTCTAATGAAGATGTAGCCCTCAGTGGTTTTGTGTCTGTGTGGAGATGTTATTACTGAATAGATATATATGTTTTGTGTGATATATAATCATGGTCCTTATTTATAGGAAAGAATGATATATAGTTGTCCTCAGTGGTCTCTGTGTCTATTGATGTGGCCTTTGTAGCCAAACGATGTTAAACCTTATTTACATCCTTTTCCATTCTTTATCTTTTACTTTACTTTCTCTCAAAATTTGAATATGAATTATATTTTTAATTGTTTACAATAGGCTTTTCTTATATACGAAATTTCAATATCAATAAATGAAATTAATGACTATAATTTCGTAATTTTTGAAACATTCTAATATAATATCTAATTCTATAATTTATGAGATGCTTTTATATTTCATAATTATGGGATATTATAATGTAATAGAAAATTTAATCAAATACAATTAATCATTCAATATACATAATTTTGTCACTCTCACTCTAGCTAATGAATAGCTATTCTCTATTCCAACTTGGATACAATAGTATGAAACAATGATGTTGGGAAATATCCAACTGGATATCTCCTAGATATTATTGACTGTTAAAATTAGATCAATTAGGATATTATGTTCAAATATTAGTTTCGAAGAATAGCCCTCTTTATTTCTATAGATACTTGTACCTATGTATTGACTTGATAATATAGAGAATAGTATACATCTGTTCAGAATTTTTGCATGATATCAGAGCCATACCTGAATAGTCCTAAACCCTAGCCGCTACCTACTGTCTCTAATCTTACCCGCCTGTGTCAACCATGTCCGACATTGCTGAATCCTCTAACCCATCTGTTCAAACGCCTACTTCTTATAATCCTACCTTAGATTCTCATTCCATTCAGATCGCTACTATACGACTAAATAGAGAGAATTTTCTTCGCTGGTCCCAATTGGTTAGAATGTACATCCGTGGTAGAGGCAAGATTGGATATTTGACTGGTGACAAGAAGGAACCTACGGCTGATGATCCTACACATGGAATTTGGGATGCTCAAAATTCTATGGTTATGACATGGTTGGTAAATTCTATGGAGGAGGATATTAGCTCCAACTATATGTGTTACCACACAGCTAAGGAGCTATGGGACAACTTGAATCAGATGTATTCTGATTTGGGAAACCAATCCCAAGTGTATGAACTAACTCTCAAATTGGGTGAGATCCACCAAGGTGAGGACAGTGTTACTAAGTACTTTAATTCTCTGAAACCTTTGTGACAAGACTTAGATTTGTTTAATGATTATGAATGGAAATCCAACTGTAACTATTTTCGAAAAACAGTAGAGGATAACCTAATTTTTAAGTTCTTAATTGGACTTAATGTTGAGTTTGATGAGGTTAGAGGCAAGATTATTGGAAGACAACCACTTCCATCCATTGGGGAAGTCTTTGCGAAAGTCCGACGTGAAGAGAGTAGACGGTTTGTGATGCTTGGAAAACGAAATCCTACACCTACTATTGAAAACACAACCTTAGTTGTTGGGAATGCTGCTGGCTGCACTAAGAAAACTGAAGAAAAGCCATGTCTTTGGTGTGACTATTGCAATAAAGCTCGTCATACCCGTGAAACATGATGGAAACTCCATGGAAAGCTTGCAAATTGGAAGGGATCGCATGAAGGGAAATTTAATAAAACTCCTTCAGCTCATTATGAATTAAGTAAAACTCCATCAGCCCGTGAGATAGATGCTGGATAATTCTCTCAAGAGTAGATTAATTACATCCTGAAGTTATTGAAACCTAAATCTAAATCCTCAAGTGCCCTTAATGCTTCTGTTGCGCAAATTGGTAGTGATGTTAATGCCTTATCATGTTCCTTTCCGTACAATTTCGCTCCTTGGATCATTGATTTAGGAGCATCTGACCATATGACTAGTTCTTCTAATTTATTTCATACTTATGACCCTTGTTCTAGATATGAAAAAATCTGTATAGCAGATGGATCATTTTCTGCTGTAGCTGGAAAAGGTTCAATAACTCTATCCTCTAATATTTGCCTTAAATCTATCCTTCATGTTCCAAAACTAGCTTGTAATCTGCTATCAGTGAGCAAACTAGCTTGTGACTCTAATTATACCATTACATTTTTTGACTCATATTGTGTCTTTCAGGAACTAACTTCGAGGAAGATGATTGGCAGTGCTAAGTTGATAGATGGTCTCTATTACTTCATTGATGACAACTTGAAGAATAAAGAAGCTCATGGCTTAAGTAGTATTTGTTCTACTCTTGCTAAAGAACAGATTGTGCTTTGGCATAACAGATTAGGACATCCTAATCTCTCTTACCTCAAAAGACTATTATCTCATTTGTTTAAATTTGTGGATTGTTCAAAACTTCATTGTGAGCATTGCATTTTATCCAAAAGTCATAAGATCTCTTACAACCCTCCAAACCATTTTACTTAATTCATAGTGATGTTTAGGGCCCATCCTATGTTAAAATGGTTTGTAACTTTTATTGATGATAATACTCGATTATGTTGCGTCTATTTTTACGTGAAAAATCTGAAGTTGCTCAAATCTTTCAAAATTTCTATACCATGATTGAAACTCAATTTCACAAATGCACTGGTATACTTCACTCTGACAATGGTACTGAGTATGTTAATGAAGTCCTTGGAAAATTTCTTAAGTCTAAAGGCATTGTTCACCAATCTACATGTGTTAACACTCCTCAACAAAATGGTATTGCCGAGAGGAAAAATAAACATTTACTAGAAGTCTCTTGGTCCATTATGTTTATAATGAATGTGCCAAAATACCTTCAGGTTGAGGCTGTTTTGACTGCATAATACTTAATTAATCGAATTCTTAGTCGTTTTTTGCATTATGCTACACCCTTAGATGTGCTTAAACAATGCTTTCCTGAAAATAGACTTTACTTTACTCTTCCTCTTTGAGTGTTTGGGTGTATTGTATATGTTTACAATTCAACTAAGGGAAACTCCAAACTAGATCCAAGAGCTGAAAAATCTGTCTTTATTGGGCTCCTAGTCAATAAGGTTATAAGTGCTACAATCCTTTAACTCAAAAGATTGTTGTCTCCATGGATGTCACATTCTTAGAACATAAACAATTTTTCCTTCAGGGGGAGAACTCTAACGAAGCAGAAAATTTTTGAGCCATTACACCTAACCCCCTACCCAGTGTCATTATTGATCATAATATAATTCCTAATAATGAAGCCAAAGATTACTTCTAATCTGTCCATGCCAAGAAATCCTGGTTCAACCATAGGGGTAGAAATAGTACTGTCTGTTCCTAAGGAAAGGAATGCTGAGCTTCGTGTTTATACTAAGAGGAAGACTCAATTGAGAAGTAGAAAATAACCTACAGTGCATGGCCTCTCAAATCCCTTGGAGAATGAACCTGGGAACAATTCAGGTAACCCTTCTACTACTTTACCTCTTATTGTACCTATAATGATCAATCTATACCTGTTGACCCACAAATTACCAGTGATTTTTCTACTGATAGCTCTGCTGATAATTATCTACCCATAACATTGAGAAAGGGGAAACGGGCTTGCACCAATCATCCCATATCAAAGTACCTATCTTATGGGAAACTATCACACAAACATAAATCATTTATCTCTAAAATCACTAACCTGTTTGTGCCAAGAAACATTCAGGAAGCACTTCAAGATCCGGATTAGAGATCAGCTGGTATGGAAGAATTAAATGCACTTGAGAAGAATAAAACTTGGGAACTTGTGAATTCCCCTAGAGATAAAAAGCTAGTGGGTTGCTGTTAGGATCTTCGGGAGAGAGAGAGGATTATTCTAGAAGGAAGAACAATGGGCAGAAGGGCAGTGTAGGAGGACAGTTAGTTTTAGCTGAGGTGGCCAAGTTAGTTAGCTAACGGAATGT
>JAOTIZ010000203.1:49368629-49385125 GCA_027123425.1 Erythroxylum panamense | reverse complement strand
AACTTTTCACAAATTTTCATTTTTTTACACTTTCTCTCTTTATTTCTTGATTTTCAACTCAATTTCAATCAACTCATTCACTTTTGAATATTTCTTATTTTTACTCAAAAATCGAGGTCCAACAACCATCTTCCTTAAATAAAGGATAGAAATAAAGCTTAAGTTTAGAGAAGAGTTCCCTAAACTTGAAGCCAGGTTCTCTTCTTAGTATTTTAAAGGAGGGTTTAAATATTAAAGAATTTAGAAGTGATGTGGAAGTTGAATCAGAAGAAAGAGAGGCAGTGACAGAACAGGGTTATAAAGGTTTTGTAGGAGCTAGAGGGGGCAAAAGCATATAAGGTTAAATGCTCAAGGTTTACATGTTTCCAAAAATGAGATAAAGGACAATAGTCAACTAAAGTTTGGAAACCCAAACTTGAAAGAAAATAAAAGTGAGAAAGTAGGAAGGAAAGAGCTAAAAGGAAGATAGCTCTAAAAACAATCTAAGAAGAAATTATGAAGGGATATCAGCTGGAGAAAGGAGCTAGACACATAAGTACGGTTTTTAGATAGATTGCAAAAAAGGAGGGAGAAGGAAACGGGAGCTAGGAATTGAAGTAAACAAATAACATACATCAATAACTTATATCTTAATAGAAAGGAGAGAAATTCCGAAGAACTAAGTGAGCTACACACATTGGAAGGACAAGGAAGATTACTGGCTAGCTCACAGACCATGCATTAGAATAGAGATAAGTAGGAATTTCTCTCTCTAAGGGATTTTTTTACTTAATTTTATATTAATTTACTTAATTTAATTTTTATAAAAAAAATTGTAAAAAATTTATAAATTTATTTTAAAAAAAGTTTATGATTTTCTTGACAACCACAATAACAATAACATTTCAATAGAAGTCCAGATGAGACGTGGAGTTTGGAAATGTCCAAAAGTACGTAATCTTACCTCTAATTAATAGAGATGTTATTTATGATAGATTCATAGAAAAAAAGAAAAATAAGTTTTTATAACTATTTGTAGAAAAATAAACTACAATAGAAAGATAAAAATACATATAATATATACAATCTAAAATATAAAAGAAAAATAAAAATACATATTAAAATAATAAAGTAAAATTAAAATAATAATGATGATATGATAATAATAATGTAATTAAATATAATTAAATATTTAAAATAAAATATAAAATAATGAAAATAAGTAATATAATATAGATAAAATAATATAAAGATTAACAATATAAGATAAAATAAAAATAGAAATAAAGAATATTAATAATAATTCTAATGAAACTAATGATAAAGATAATAATAAGAATAGAGGATAATAATAATAATTAATAAAATAAATAAATACAAACATATATAGGTATAAAAATATGTAATAAAATAAATACTACAATAAATATAGAACAAATTGAAGAATAAAAATAAAAGATAAAATAAATAAACAAATACACAAACAAGCAAAAATATAAATAAATAAATAAAACAAACAAGTTAATTTAAGAGTCTGAATATATTAGGTAAGAAAATAGTTAAGCTAAATAACTATGAAGAAAGTACCAGGGAATAAGAGTTTAGGATAAATAACTATGAACAAAAGAAAGACTTTTCTATGTGAAATCTTTATTTATATCCTAGTATTCTAAAGTTTTCTATTAAGGAATATGTCCTCAGAAAGTTACAGCAAAGTTATATTATTCTTAATCACCTCCTCCTATTTCTTCTTAAGTCTTCTTACTTTTCTTATACCGTATATAAGTACAATCTTCTCACTAGAGCGTTGAGATGTTTCTTCTTAATATGTTCGAACCAATTAGACCTTGTCTCTCTTAATATTCCATCAATATTAGTTACCCTCAATTTGTTTTTACCATTATATTTCTAACCTTATCTCTTCTCATAAAGTTACATATTTAATAGAGCATCCTCATCTCTACTACCACTATTATCTTATGATTATGCAAACTAGTTTCTTGACAAATGATTAATTATTTTGTTTATTTATCTAAGAACGTAGATAATAGTTATGAAAATGTTAATTGAATTTAAGTCATAAAGGAAATTGATAATATTGTCCGAAATCACAAGTAATATGATAGATGCCATTTTAAAAACATATTATAATATTTTTAGTGCATGGAAAAGTTGTCATTAAATTTTAGAGAAAGGGAAGATTTAGTAAATATGAAAAACAAGATGCATGTAGGAACACTTAACAATAGAGTTACCATGATTTGTTGTTTATTTAAATTTCACATAATTTTTTATGCTAAGATATAAATTAATGTTATTGTGTCAAAATTATATTTTATTTTATTATTAAAAACTTAAAATTTGGAATTTTTGTAATATATTAAGTTTGAATTAACTAGGTCCATTCTAAATATGGATGTAAGAATTTTAAAAATTGAGAAAAAGATACCAAGTTTTTTTATATGTTCATCAATTCCACCAAAATCTCCTCAGACTTTAAAAATCTCGTAGAAAATGTTTTATTAAAAGTTTGAATTAGTCCTAAGTCTTACCAGTAGACATGACATTCTTTGGATACATTACATAAACATATTCAATTTATTATATTTACATATCATTACTTATATTAAAATATAATAATATCTAATATTTAATATGGTATAAGTGAAGTTTTTAATTGTTTTTTATTTATTATGTAACAATATTAAAAGATAAAATGATCAATTTTTATTTTTGTTTATAATTTACAATTTACAATTTACAATTTAATTTGATTGTTTTTATTAATATATCTGAACATTTTACTTTTTAATATTATTACATTTGTTTTACAAAATTAATAAATAAAAAATAAAATATGTAAATATGATAAAAATAAATCAATATATTTGATATATATTATGCAAGGAATTTCCATGATTGTTTTTAAAATAAATGACATCACATCCCTCAAAAAAAAAAAAAAGACATCACATCCATAATAATAAGCGTGGATCAGCTAAGGGCATGTACATGCCCAGTGTAAGCCAACGTCAACAACAGATATTAGCTTAAACCCTTCCACCACCTAAACCCTTCTACGGTAACTCATTTACTGCTAAAGACTATATGATCGTCGGTAATGGCGATTCTTGTTAGAAGATTAGAAGCCCTTCGAGCTCTTAAGGCAACCATTGTGGATCGCAACTCTTCGTTTCTGTGAGTACTAAATCTATCTCTTTATGGCTGTTTAGTTTTTCCATTAAATTTCCTGTTTTGAATGTAAAGCATCAAATTTTGTTTATGGACGACTTAAGTATGTCTGTTAAGAATATTTTTGGTTGCTGCAGTCAGACTTCAAGAGCTTCAATTTGGACTATAACCTTATCGTCCTTTGATCAGTTGGGAATTAATGCGAAACGTTTCTAGTTGTTTTGTAAAAGGCCAAACATGACTGAGTACAAATACCGAATTGCCAACATAATAAGAATCTTAATTCCTGCCAAAAGAACATAATATTTTGTATTATTTTGTAACCATTTGATAAGCTACTTATTTTGAAAGTCGTTTAGATTAAAAGTTCTCTCTTTCTCTACTTCAGGTTTGACAGCTCAAGAAGCTTACTTCATACTTTTTCAAATGGTAAATTGTTTATTGGAGCATTTATCCGTTTGGCCTTTAGTATTATAAAAAGGTTTTATTTTAATATTCAATATTTAACTGTGAACATTTTGTTGTCATAAAGTATGCTGATTTCTATGTCAATAGGGCTTGAACTTGACTCCCAGGAATTTTCATCTTGCTTATCTAAGGAACAGCATTTTTTTCCTTGGACTCATGGCCGTACAATGACCCTTCGTTCAACAATGGTAAATCTTGGAACAACAGCCCTTCCATTCATGATTGCATCCATCCGTTAGTTTGGTAGTTTGGTGTCCGTGGTTCAAATTTGAATTATTTCGGGTACTCTTCTTCAATTTCTTAAAATGTTTACGTTTCAAAATCAGGCCGTTGAGTTGTCAGTTTACTTCAATAACAAGAGGTTGGTGACAACTCATACAAGGGCCCCACCACAAGCACGGATCATGGTATGCTACCTTTACTCCTCTGTTACTTTGTACTTTACTATTTGAATAGAATAAGCTTCTTTACTTTTTGGTTACTGATGTTGATAATGAAAAGTAATAATGCACTGTGTGGTTGAAGCATAGGGCAAGGGCAGAGAATTGGTGAGCCTTATAATTTTTGTTTGCAATGAAGATTAGCAGATCATAAGTTATACCTTTCATATATTTTTTCTGAATCCAAGGACGACACAAATTCCTAAGAATAAACGTACAGATCTAGAGCGAAAAGAAAGACTTAGTCATAGGAGTTTAGTTTTGTAGTTCTCATATAAATCAACTCCAGGTATAATGTTCTTTCGCTTATGATAGTTTCCATACCCTGAGTGTATGATGCAGGAGCATTTCAGTGTATCCCCCTTTTTCTGAAAATCTTTAATTCAAAGAGCTTAATCATATATGGTATGTCCACTAAAAAACTTGTGGGAAAGAATTTTCACATATTCTCATGTATTGAATAGGAAGTATACAGCCATATATATAGGACATTACAAGTAGGAATTTAAATCTGGAAAGTTATCTAAAGCTATCTAATGTAATCCCTTAATTTAAGAGATTTCAAACTTATCTTATCTATTTACAATCTATCTATATCTAAGTATAATCTATTTATAGTTTTTAGTATCTCAACAGTTTACAATGAATGTGCCAAAATACCTTTGAGGTGAGGCTGTTTTGACTGCATCATACTTAATTAATCGAATGCTCAGCCGTGTTTTGCATTATACTACACCCTATTTACAATCTATCTATACCTAAGTACAATCTATTTACAGTTTTTAGTATCTCAACAGTTTACAATGAATGTGCTAAAATACCTTTGAGGTGAGGCTGTTTTGATTGCATCATACTTAATTAATCGAATGCTCAGCCGTGTTTTGCATTATACTACACCCTTAGATGTGTTTAAACAATGCTTTCTTGAAAATCGGCTTTACTCTACTCTTCCTCTTTGGGTCTTTGGGTGTATAGTGTATGTTCACAACCTGACTAGGGGGAACTCAAAACTAGATCCAAGAGCTGAAAATTGTCTTTATTAGGTATGCTCCTAGTCAACGAGGTTATAAGTGCTACAACCCTTTAACACAAAAAATTGTTTTCCCCATGGATGTCACATTTTTAGAACATAATTTTTTTTTTCCTTTAGGGGGAGAACTCTAATGAAGCAGAAAATTTTTGGGATGCTACTAGTACTCCTAACCCCTTACCTGCTGTCATTATTGATCATAATATAATTCTTGATAATGAAGCCAAAGATACTACTCCTAATCTGCCCATGCCAGGAAATCCTGGTTCAACCACAAGGGGAGAAATACTACTATCCGTTCCTAAGGAACGGAATACTGGCTTTGTGTTTATACTAAGAGGAAGACTCAATTGAGAAATAGAGAACAACCTACCTCAACAATGCACGACCTCTTTCAACCCTCGAAGAGTGAACCTGGGAACAATTAAGGTAACCCATCTGCTTCTTTACCCCTTATTGTGCCTAGTAATGATCAATCTATACCTACTAACCCATATATTACCATTGATATTTCTACTAATCTCTTTGCTAATAATTACCTACCCATAGCATTTAGAAAGGGGAAACAGGCTTGCACCAACCATCCCATATCAAAGTACCTATCTTATGGGAAACTATCAAACATAGATAAATCCTTTATCTCTAAAATCACTAATTTGTTTGTACCAAGAAACATTCAAGAAGCACTTCAAAATCCGGATTGGAGATCAGTTGTTATGGAAGAAGTAAATGCACTTGAGAAGAATAGAACTTGGGAACTTGTGAATTCCCCTAGAGATAAAAAGCTGGTAGGTTGCAAATGGCTATTCACTGTTAAGTTTAAGGCTGATGGCAGTGTGGAAAGGCTGAAGGCAAGATTAGTTGCTAAGGGGTTCACTCAGACTTATAGTATTGACTACCAAGAGACGTTTGCTCCTGTTGCAAAAGTAAATACTATTCGGATATTATTATCCTTGGCTGTAAATTTTGAGTGGACTTTATATCAACTACATGTAAAAACCAAGAGATGTTTGCTCCTGTTGCAAAGGTAAATATTATTCCGGTATTGTTATCCTTGGCTGTAAATTTTGAGTGGACTTTACATCAACCAGATGTAAAAAATGCATTCGATAATGGAGACTTAGAAGAAGAAGTCTTTATGAGCCTACCTCCAAGAGATACCTATGGGAGAAATAAGGCGTGCAAGCTAAAGAAGTCATTATATGGCCTAAAACAGTCCCTTAGAGCATGGTTTGATAGATTTGGAAGGGCTGTGAAGAGCTACGGCTACTTTCAAAGTCAAGCTAATCATACATTGATCTACAAGCGGTCCAAGGCAGGTATGCTATCTATTCTTATTGTTTACGTAGATGACATTATCATAACAGGAGATGATGCATCCGAAATAATAGAGTTGAAGAAGAGATTAGCCAAAGAATTTGAAATTAAAGACCTTGGACCCCTCGAATACTTCCTCGGAATGGAATTTGCTAGATCAAAGGATGGAATATTTATGAATCAAAGGAAATATATTCTGGACCTATTGAATGAGACCAAATTACTAGGATGCAAGGCAACTGATACTCTTGTTGAAACTGGTGTAAATCTTTGACCCGTTCATCATGAAAATATTATTAATAAGGAGAGATACTAGCAATTGGTTGAGAGATTAATATATTTTTCATACACTAGACCCGATATAGCTTTTGCTGTGAGCTTGGTGAGTCAATTTTTGCATTCTCCAAGCCAAGAACATTTGGATGCTGTATACAAGATACTACGATATCTAAAAAGAACTCCTAGGTAAGGTTTTAATGTTTCAAAAGCATAATAATCTTCAAGTCGAAGTCTATACTAATGCTGATTGGGTAGGGAGTGTAACTGATAAAAGATCAATTCCAAGTTCTTGTACATTTGTTGGTGGTAACTTGGTAACTTGGCGAAGTACTAAGTTTTGCTCAATGGCATATGGAATTTGTGAAGTTTTATGAATTAAAGGGGTATTAGAGGAACTGCAAATTCCTATTTCAGTTTCTATGAAAGTGTATTGTGACAACAAAGTTACAATTTCAATCGCTCACAACCCTGTTCTTCATGATAAAACAAAACATGTTGAGGTTGACAAGCATTTCATCAAGGAGAAGATTGAAAAAGGATTAATTTGTGTTCCCTATAATCCAACATCACAACAGGTAGTTAATACTCTCACAAAGGGATTACAGAAGAGGCAATTTAGGGTTCTGGTTACCAAGTGGCTATAGATGATATATACAAGCCAACTTGAAGGGGAGTGTTAGGAAATATTCAGCTGGATATCTCCTAGATATTATTGACTACTAAAAGTTAGCAAATTAGATCAATTCTGTCCAAATTAACAACAAATGCTTTGTATTGGGAAGATAGAGCATCATAAGAGACAAACCTCTTAATCAGGTGCATAGTACATGATCTAGATTTCTTCCGTAAAGCAATTGGCAGTTCTAAATTTGTGCTGTCTTCTTGATCCTTACTTACTTTGAGCTTCTTCGGCAGGGACTTGCACTAGTTCAGAGATTGGTATAGCTTCAGGGACAGGGAGTGTACTACTTGTTTTCTTCTTCCAAGAGTACACCTTAAGTGTAAGGTTAGGTATAGCTACTTCTGTATCAGGATTTGTCTCTATAGTAGGTGACATTAGGATAGGTTCAGGAACAGGTGTATAAGGAGGTTATTCATCACCACCAAACTCACTCCAGTACTCCCCTTGAATCGAAGACTTGGGATAGAAGGAATCTGTCTCAGAAAAAGAGACCACTAAAAAGCAACCTTTTGATATAGGATCATAGCATTTATATCCTTTTTGTGTAGCAGAGTAACCCAAAAGCAAACATTTTTTGGCTCTTGGATCAAGTTTGTTGTGTGAATAACTGTGAATAAAGACTGTACACCTGAAAACTTTTAGAGGAAGGTTAGTTTCAAGATGAGTAGTAGTATGGGTTTCTTGAAGTTTCTGAAGAGGTGTTTTGAAAGAAAGAACACGACTAGGCATTCTATTAATAAGGTAGGTTGTAATAAGAATATCATCCCCCCAAAAGAATTTTGGAAAATTGCTATGTGAACATCAAGGCCCTAGCTACTTCAAGAAGGTGTCTATTTTTTCGCTCAACAATCGCATTTTGTTGAGGACTATTGATACAAGTACTTTTGTGGACAATTCCATGTTTTTGAAAGAATGTATGAAGATGTTGATTAAAATATTCAGTACCATTGTCAGTATGAAGGACTTGAATACTTGTTTGGAATTGATTTTTTATCATTTGACAAAAGTTGATGAACACGGTAGAGATTGCAGTTTTATCCTTCAAAAGAAACACCCAACACAAACGAGTATGGTCATGAATGTAATGAATCACTTTGAATTGGTTCTATTAGTAACACAAGATGGGCCCCAAAGGTCAGTATGGATAAGTGAAAAAGGTTTTGTGGGTTTATATTTAGACCTTGTAATAGAACTTCTTTGATGCTTAGCAAATTCACAAGCGTCATATTGAACACAAAGATCTTTATTTATTGAAATGTTTGGAAACAATCGTGACATATATTGGAAGTTTGGATGACCTAACCTTTTATGCCATAACATTAGTTCATCAGTCTTAGCAACAATCACATTATTGCCCAGGCTATAAGGAGTATAATGACTTTCTTCATCTTCAAAGTAGTATACTCCATCTACCTCTTTAGCACTGCTAATCATCTTCCCAGATGACAGGTCCTATACAACACAATGAGTAGAGAAAAAGTGAGCACTACAATTAACTTCTCTTATCAATTTACTGACTGAAAGGAGGTTACATTCTAGATTCGGAACATGTAGAACATAATTTAGTTTCATAGAATCTGTTACTTTGATATCTCCTTTTCCTACAACTGAAGAGGAATCACCATTTGCTACCTTAACCTTTTCATGCCCAGCACCAGGAAAATATGAATGAAACAGGTTACAATCATCTGTCATATGGTCTGATGCTCCAAAATCAACTATCCATTTCTTCCGACTGCATGAAGATAAAAAGGCTTTTATGATATTACCTCTCATAGTAGCATTAGCAATTTTGTTTACAATGATCACACCACTTCTTATGACCCTTCTTACTGGGTTCGCCACAGGACATCAGTGCAGATGCTTTGTTAGTAGGTACTAGAGACACATTTTGTTTGTTGGGTCTGGAACGTTTCCATCTTCGATGATAAAGCTCAACTTCCCACATCCTCCAATGGCAAGTTTCATAGCTTGAGCCCACTCCCGATAGTTTGTTCCATTCAGTTTGTCAGAGACGACGACAATTGAAACTCCTTCAAGACCAGAGGTCATCGATGACTGACCTCCAGTCTAGTTTGGGTTTGCCGTGGAGGATCGCTCAAGATTGGAAGTCATTTCTTGAGTTGCTGGGGTTGACTCCTCGATTTCATTATCTCTTTCACGTAGCTCTGATACCATGTGAATAAGAGCTGATTTGCTCTATATTATTTTACTAAGAGAATGTAGTACATGTATACATGAATAGGAGTACAGAATAGGCTAGATAATCTATACAGATACAGAAGATAATCGTAGGATAATGTTTATCTCTAAGATATTGCTATCTAATCTATAGAATCTGATTACAATCAGATTATAATATTATGAGATAAGATGTATCTTGATCACATATTTTAATATAATAGAAAATTGAATCGAATACAATCATTCAATCAATATAGACGACTTGATTCAAGAAGCCTAATTTGGCTCTAATACTATCTCAAAATTTGAATAGGAATTGTTTTTTCTAATCTTATAATTTATGAGATATTTTAATATAATAGAAAATTTAATCAAATACAATCAGTCAATATACATGATTTTGCTACACTTTCACATTCCTAAAAGCTATTAATTTCTTATATTGAATGGGAATATGTAGAATAGAAAACATCATAAAATTTTCAAATGAAAGCAAATTATATTGCTTTCTAATTTTCACTCTAACCATGATTTTTATGTGTGCGCTTATGTATGTTCAAGACTTGAATGGAAATCTTTGTTTAATAAATAGACATCCTTTAAATTGATTCTCAGGTCTTCCTAGAACTAGCTGAGAAGGATATGAAAAAAGTTACTGCTTTATTCCGAGAGGTAACTTTACTAGTGGCAATTGATCTTAAAATTTAATTTGCTTGTAGAATCCATTAATCACCTTGAACCTGCATTTGTTTCTAGAAATGTTGTTGTTTCATCGTATATCTTTGTAGTTGGAGATGATTAAAGGCAAAATCAAGGAATGCAAATCAAAAGAGGAGGTTGAATTGTTGAAATTCACTGAGAAGAATCTTATCAATAAGGTATCTTAATAGCTTGTCAAGTTATTAACAGCTAAGCTAGCTTTATTTTCTTAATTTTGATGGCAATTCATTGTTTCTCTTTGTGCACTAATGATGGACAATTTAAATCATGGTGAATTTGCTGCTTATGAACACTCTTCTTTTTCATTTAGATGTTCCTTTCACTTTTGTACCAATTTCTAAGCAACTCTGCTGTCAACATTCTGTTGCCTAACATTCTAACATGCAATTCATTTAACAAATCTATCTTGTAATCCAGATTTATACTGATTCTGCAGAAGCTAAGATCCCAGCAGTTCTAGATTATTTGGGAACTGTAATTGAGGTAATTGTCGTTTTTTCTGTTTCCTAATTGGTCAATGCATATGGTTCAACTTGTGTGATTCCTTCTCATTCCCTATTCTTTTATAAAAATCTTTTACATAAATATATGTACATTAGAGCAAATGAAATAATAATAAATTGAAGAATAATTATGTTTCAGAATTTAATTGAAAAATGGGTATTAACTGTGGAGGAGTTTATTTTTGTTATAGTCAAAGTCTCTTCTTTCTTAATTAGATGGATATTTTAAAAATAATACTTAAAAGTATGGAAAAGAAATATAAGGGAGAAACTTTAAGATGAAAAAAACTCCTTTATCTTGTAACGTAGTGAAAGTGATAGCTTAAGATCCATGGTAGATGGCGCATGTCCTTGTGGATTATTATCTGTCCACCATTCAAATCTTTGCTTTTACGCCTTGTAGGAAGTTGCTAATGATGTTTGATTTTCTTTCCAATTTTTGACGATTTTACGCCATTTTTTAGACAAGTTTGATGATTGTCCTTTCCCAATGGTTAAAGCCTTACTGTTGCATTGCTCTTAGCAGGCAGGGTGCAAGTTTCTAGTATTTGCTCACCATCAAACCATGATTGATTCAATACATGAGTTTCTTCGTGTAAGACATCTTAAGTTGTTTCTAATGTGTTTAAAATTGCTTATCCTTACACTATCTACTGAAATTCTAGAAAAAAAAAGTTGATTGTATTCGAATTGACGGAAGTACGCCCCCAGCATCAAGACAAGCTTTGGTTAATGATTTCCAGGAAAAGGATGCTATGAAGGCAGCAGTAGTATGCCAATTCAGTTTATATTTGATTTTGGATGCAACAAATTCTCGTTTAAAATGAATTTGATTCATTTTATCTTGAAATGTGTTTATATAGCTGTCTATCAAAGCTGGCGGTGTTGGGTTAACTTTAACAGCTGCGAGCACTGTTATTTTTGCTGAGTTATCTTGGACTCCAGGTGACTTAATTCAGGCTGAAGATCGAGCTCATAGGATTGGTCAGGTAATTAAGAGAAACCTAGTAATATGGCTTTCATGAATCGTGCTAAGTGACTTAGACCTGTCTTATTGATAATATGGATCAGTAGTTCCTGACAAAGAGTATATTGCATTTGCACTTTCATTTAGCCAAAGCTTATTGTTGAACTTTAGTATAGTGATGAGAAGTGGAATATAGTCGAGTTTTGGTTTCTTTTGGATCTGCTTAATGAGGTAGGAATTCTTAATTGAAGAAATATGATTTTTCTATGGCTATGATACAAGTCTCAATTTCAAAGACGTCTATCAAAAGTTATATAATTTTCCTTGTTTCATTTTCTTAAAACTTTCAAAAATATATTTGGGATTGTTCTGCATTATATATAACCTATTGTAGTCATTTAAGCATCTTGTGATATTATTGGTCGAACATTGAGTTGTGGGTTGCTTGTAAATGAGGATAGGTCATTGCCATAAAATGTTGTATAATTGTTTTTGGTTTTGTAATTTTATTTTTAAATTCAATAAAAAGCATGTTTGTTTTAAATTTTGGTTTCAATTTTGTCTTGTTTCTGTAACTTAATTAGGGATGAAAAAAAAACTTGAGCTTGGCCCAACCCGGTTCTGTAAGGCCCAAATTTTGTGGACTCGACTAAAGTTGATTGGACTTTGGCCAAAGCTTGACTCGAGCTTTAAAAAAGAATTCTTGGTTCGAGTCAGGCTCGAGTTCGGGCTTCATGGACCAACTTGACTTAAAACTCAAACCTCTTGTAGTACACAAAACGAAATCATTTTATTACATTAACAAAATGACATTTTGTCTATTGGCAAATGAAAACGACTAGGGTTAGAGTCCTCTCCTCTATCTCTATTTGTCGTATCTTCAATCTCCCACCAACTTCTCCACCTTTGTGCGTCTCTCCTTCTTGATCAATGTCGCCTGCCACCGCCTACGCTCATTTAGTGTTTTTGGAACTAGTTCTTACACTTATTTGGTTTTTTGAACCTCTGTTTGTGGTTTGGAACCTTGCTGTTTGGAAGCAACTCATATGATTGATTACCTTGGGGTTTTTTTGGCTGCTCAAAGGTCTAACTTTGTTTTGTGATCAATTAGGTACTTCTTGGCTTTCCTTTTGCTTTTTCTAGTTGGTACACTGTTTTGTGATTGTTTAAGGTTTTAAGATCGAGTTTCAGGTTATTTGAGCCAATTGAAGCCTGATCTAGCTTGGGTTAGGATTATAAATAACCTGAAGCCTAGTTAGACTCGATCTGGCCTGAGCTTGAAAATCAATTTTGAATCTAGCTTGAGCTATAGATGACCTAAGTCCAACCTGTCCGTTGCCATCTCTAATGAAAACTATAAAATTGATTTTTATTCAATGTTTTAGTTTTTTTAGCATAACCTAATGAAGATCTAAGAGAAAAAACAAAACATTCGAATTTACGTGGTTCGAACTTTGAGACCTATGTCCACGGTAGTTAAAACTTCTGCCTTTCTTCCTTTTATTCTTTCTTATATATTCTATTTACATCATATATATATATATAGGGAACCACACTAGCTATTTTAGGAACGAAACTAATATAGGAGAGATCTTGATTTGATGTGAGATCCCCAGTAATCCTCCTATAGATCATATATTAATTAGAGAAGTAATATTCTGTTGGGATCTTCTCTAATTGACATCTCCAACACTACCCCTCAAGTTGGATCATAGATATTGATCATGCCTAAATTGCAAACAAGTTCGTCAAAGTTCTACCTTGATAGTCCCTTAGTGAGTATATTTGCAGTTTGCTTTTTTGTAGGGACATATGTCATACAAATAGTCCTTGTTGAATGTGTTGAATGTTGAAGATAATTTGTATTGCTTGTGTTTGTGTACATATGAACAAGGGTTTATATACAAAATTCCTAGGACTATTTAGGAAGTAATCTAGGCATTAACTCTATGAAATCTCTCAATTAGAGGAGAGATTATAGGCGTAATTATAACAATATCAATGTTAATAATCTCTAGTCAACACTTCCCCTCAAGTTGGTGCATAGATATCGCACATGCCCAACTTGCAAACAAGGTTATGAAACTGTTTGTTGTAGAGTCCTTTGGTGAAGACATTTGCCAGTTGTTTATTTGACCCCATATGGAATAATTGCAAAGAGCCATTCACAAGTTTCTCCTTCACGAAGTGTCAGTCAATTTCTATGTGTTTTGTTCTATCATGCTGAACAGGATTGTGAGTGTTATCACAGTAGAGAGATGAACTTCCTTCATCCGTCAGTTGTAATTCATTCATCAGCTTCTTTACCCACAATAGTTCGCACACACCTTGAACCATAGCTCTATATTCGGCTTTTGCACTAGATCTAGCAACTACGTTTTGTTTCTTGCTTCTCCAGGTGACGATTTCCTCCTATGAGCGTACAATAACCAGTGGTTGACCTCTTATCATCTGGAGATCCAGCCCAATCAGTATCTGTAAATGCTTCTATCTTAAGATGACCATTGTTAGTGAACATAAGGCCTTTTCCTGGAGTAGACTTTAGATAGCGCAAATTGCGGAATACAGCTTGTAAGTGTGGTTCTCGTGGATCATGCATGTACTGACTTACCAAACTAACTGCAAATGCTATGTTTGGCCTAGTGTGAGAAAGATAGATGAGTCTCCCAACTAACCTCTGATATCTTCTCATGTCCACTGATTTACTCGTTCCTTCTTGCAGTTTGTAATTGTTGTCGATAGGAGATTCAGCTGGTTTACAACCCATCATATTAGTTTCTTCTAATAAGTCTAGGACATATTTTCTCTGGGAGATAAAGATTCATCTTCTTGATCTAGTGACTTCAACACCCAATAAATATTGCAATTTTCCTAGGTCCTTAATTTCAAATTCTTGAGCAAGTAGTTTCTTTAGCCTAGCCATCTCTTCTGTATCACTTCTAGTTACAATAATGTCATCAACATAGACAATAAAAAGTGTGATCTTACCTTAGGAGTGCTTTATAAATAGGGTATGATTCGCATAACTTTGTTGATAACCAAAGGAGATCATAGCCCGATGGAACTTTTCAAACCATACTCGTGGTGATTGTTTCAGCCCGCACAAGGCCTTTTTTAACCTACAAACCTTCCCTTGTATGTTCAAACCTGGAGGAATCTCCATATACATCTCCTCCAAAGCCCCATTAAGAAATGCATTTTTAGCATCTTATTGTTGTAAGTCCTAATACAAGTTAGTTACACACGAGAGTAAAACTCTGATTGTATTCATCATAGCAATAGAAGCAAAGGTTTCTTGATAGTCCACTATGTTTGAATAAAGCCTTTAGGCACCGATCTCACCTTGTACCTCTCAACGGATCCATCTGGCTTATGCTTCACTGTGAATACCCATTTGCAGCCAACCTTCCATGTTCCTTCTAGAGCAGTGGCAAGTTCCCAAGTCCATTTTTTGCCAGGGCCTTTATTTCTTCAATCATAGCTTTGAATTGGATAATTTTCATTGCTTCTCTCCAATCATGTGGAATAGACACAAAAGAAACAGACAAGACAGAGACTCTATAGGCAGGAGATAGTGAGTCATGTGTAACAAAGTTAGAAATTGGGTGCTTGGTGCAACTTCTAACACCTTTTCGAAGAGCAATCGGCTTATCTAAATCATCAAATAAATCATATTTTATCTCACCATTGTTTTCGAGGGAAGAGGATGGCATTGGCATAGATTGCATTATGGCCTTTTCTGTCTTATCTCGCCTTGAGTATGTCTTTGAGTCTAGTCTATCTAAGTGTCGACTTCGATCCTCTTGAACCAAACTAGTTGTCTCCCCCTGAATTGTTCTTCCTCCTTAGATCACATTATCTCTAAAGTCAAGTAACACTTTGTCTTCAATCTCATTCTCCCCTTGAAGAGGAGTTGGGGATGTGATGAAATGGGACTCATACTCCAGAAAAGTGAAATCCATACTTACAATGTATTTCTTAGACAAAGGGTGATAACACATATCCTTTTTGTGTGGGAGAATATCCAACAACACACATTTCAAAGCTCTTGGCTCCAACTTGCCAACATTCTGAGCATGAACAAAGCAAGCACACCCAAAGACTCTTGGAGGTACAATATAAGACTCTATACCTTGTAATATATCAACAGGGCTTTCAAAATCTAAAATTCGAAGTGACATTCTATTGATAAGTTAAGCGGCTGAAAGGACTGCATCACCCCAATATCCCTTTGGAAGGTTCATTGTGAACATGAATGATTGCACAACCTCTAGAATGTGTTTGTTCTTCCTTTCCGCAACTCCATTCTGTTCACTAGTATAGGCACAATTAGTTTGATGTACTATTCCATTAAAATCTAGATAAGCACGAAATTTGCCATCCATATACTCCATTTTATTATCTCACCGTAAGATCTTAACTCCAGCATCATGTTGAGTACAAATTATTTTGTGAAAAGATTGGAAGCATGAAAAAAATTCATTCTTGGTTTTCATCAGATAAACCAATGTCAATCGGGTGCAACAATCAATAAGGTCACAAACCATCTATGGCCAGAAAGAGAGGGAGTTTGAGTAGGATCCCAAACATCGGAGTGAATGGTCATAAAAGGAACATAACTTGATAGAGCTAGGAGGCCATTAGTTTACAGTAGGCGTAAGAAGTTGGCGAATTCTGGCAACACGTGAAGTTAGTTACAATTTAGTGACAGGTGTCATCTAATAATTGGGGTAGG
>JAOTIZ010000203.1:49343423-49355542 GCA_027123425.1 Erythroxylum panamense | reverse complement strand
TGTCGTGATGTGTAAGTCGACTTGTAACAATGATTTTCGTAAAACTTTATCTCCGCTCTTCTATAAGTCGACTTATGTAGTGTAAGTCGACTTGTATCCTTCGATAAGTCGACTTATGGTCTGTTAGTCGACTTGTGTCCTTCGATAAGTCGACTTATGGTATGTTAGTCGACTTGTGTTGTTCTCAACCTGACAGATCTTGATGTATTAGTCGACTTATGATGTACTAGTCGACTTATGTTGGCTTCAACGGTAATATCCAATCAAATCTTCTATAATCTTCATTATTAATGTCTCTAATATTTCCTTTTTGATTTCACCTTGATTTATGTCTTGCCAATTCAAGATTGATATAGTCTTGATGTATTAGAATCCAAATTACCTGAAATAATTCCTTAACTAATTCTATATATTTTATTATTATCAAAACATAAAGAAATTTAATTTGTCAATCACCATTGGTCCAACAAGGAAGATTAGTATAGTCCATTATTAAGTTGTGGAGCAAACACCAAGAAGTTGATGTACGATTTCGAGGATAGAAGTTGTTGAATATTGATCAAACTAAGAGGGATTCAGGATTTATAAGCGGAATATCTTGGAAACTTGATGAACCAAATAATTGCCGTCTGCATTATCATCGAAAGCATTTATGACATCTCTGAATATTAGGGTCATGAGGGGAATGCAAAGTCCATTTCCACCGGCACCAACTGTGCCTAAAATCATTAACATGTAATCTGTAGCATCGGCAAAGGTGAAAAGCTGGTAATATGCCACTTTGTTCTTGCTAGACTCTTGTTTCTTGTCAATATTATCTGCAGCCTGTCAAGATTTTGAGAATGGGCTAATTCTTGACAGCCAGTTTCCTTAACCATCATGTTCCTTGCAACTTGGTCTTGGATGAATTGATATTGTTCATTCACCGGGGACTAGAAATAGTAAGAATAATGAGTAACAACTAGTTGAAACCAGTCAAGACAAGTATAAGTTGTTGTCATGCATTTTACTCAGCTAACTATGCAAGTATTAGCCATAGGCAACGATTTGTGAGAATGAGCACTTACGCAGGCAGGCAGGCAGGATCATACACTAGTATTCTTCTTAACTCAACTGCAGGGAGTGTATGCAATACAAGTGAATAATTTTGCATTTTATAAGACAAATATAAGTTGTTTCATGCATTTTATTATTTAAGATATGCTATAATATATATAGAGAGAGCTAACTACTGCCAATTTGTTTTGTTTTCAAAAGGGTCAGGGGGATCGCATGATGTTGGTGATGTAACCGGCATCCTACCATTCCAACAAATAATGTCATCTGAGGATTTTACCTGACGACTTGCATTGATGCTGCTGTATAATGTATTACAAGAAAATTTCTCTCAAGATGATGGAGTTGTTAGGCATTACATGTGAATGAGGAAGTGATGCACAAGCAATGAAGCCAGCAAACACCAACATTAATATTTTGTCTTATTATAATTGAATTATTGAATATATATACATATGTACGAAGGAAAGCAAAGGAATATTGATTGAATTGATGACAAAACTAACCGAAGAGCCTAAGCGGTATTTGGACTTCTATTTAGAAATGGCCTGAGCCTCAACAAATTCGCGCTTTTTTGTGGCTTCTGACCAAAGGCAAACTTCTGACTAATCAACAGCGATTGGCTCACCAGCTCATTACGGATAGCAGCTGCCATGCTTGTGAGCAAGAAGAATATACCTTGCATGTCATCCAAGATTGCCCACGTGTGAAAGCTTTCTGGAGCCAATTTCCTTCGATTGCAAGGGACACGGTATTTTTCTACTAAGCAGTGGATGAGTGGGTGGCCCACAATCTCAGGAGGCACAGTCAAAATTTTCAGGTTGAGTGGTATACGTTCTTTAGAGTTGCATGTTGGTTTTTTTGGTATTGAAGAAATCGGAGCATCTTTGAGGCTGGCTTCAAGTGGCCAGAAAGCAGCCCGCAAGTGATGCTGGACTATGTCGTGTGGATCGAGAGAGCGAGAATGGCGGAAAGCTGCATGATGCCACAACACTGGCTACCTGCTGGCACTCTCATTGGATGGATCAAACCGGCTAAGGATTGGGTCAAACTGAATTTAGATGGGGTTGTTACCCAAAGGACAAACATTGCTACCGCCGGGGGATTATTTCGAGACTAGCAAGGAAGGTGGTGTGGAGGTTTCTTACACCATATAGGGAAAGGATTGCCTACTACCGCAGAACTATGGGGCGTCGGGTCTAACCCAGGCGTGAGCGTTGGGTTACAGGCGTATTATTGTCGAAATAGATTCGCTCGAGGTGATTAACATCCTCTCTTCTTCCAGGGTGATTTTAATTGATGATCCTTTTTTGGTGGCAGGTATACGCGGACTTTTGCAGCAAGACTGGGAGATGCATCTCCAGCATGTGTATCGTGAAGGAACCAATACGTCCGCATATGTTTGGTAAAAAGAAGAATCTTCTCCTTTGAGAATAATTAAAAAGAAAATTGTTCAATTGGCCAGGTTTGCATATTTTGCAGGAGCTCTCGGTGATTATCCAAGAGCAAATTTAACGCAACCAGTGTGGCACTTTATACCGAAGAGCCCACAGCTAATTAGGGGCTGTTTTATTGCGTAATTTTATTTAGTTTCTATTTGTAGCAACAAAAAAAGAAGAAGAGGAGGAAAACAGATCGACAGAAAAAGAAAACGGAAGAGACAAGAGGCAGGGCGGGGGGCCTGGGGCAATCTATGTACTTTGGATGAATGGGAATGAATGTGGGCTGGGTCTATCTTCATAGGCACTCTCTAAACCCGTTGTTCTAAGTCCAGAAGAAGAAGAAGAGGAAGGCAGGAAGCATGTTGATCACATTTTCGTGCCTATTTTGGTTTTAATAAAAAAAAAAAGAGTTGCCTTTTGCTTTTTATCTGTGTCGCAGATGAGATAACGACGGCGATGATGTCCTTGTACCATGTTTTTGTGTCTGCAACTTGTTTTCCAAAGGGAAACCCCTGCGGCGGTGCTCCACCACCACCACCACCACTGTCCATTTCTATGTCTCCTAATGTTGTGATGAGGATGAGGAGGAGGAAGAAGAAGAAGAAGACTTTTCTTTGCTCTGCTTCCAAATGCAATCTCGATGACTCTTCTTCCTCCTCCCCCAAGCAGCCTTTCTCAGTCACCCCCTCCTCTCAATACGACGTCGATTACTTGGGTCAGAGCACCAAGGGCGATTTGAATCTCAATTCGCACCACCAACTTCCCTCCTTCGGCATTGATGCTCGTCCCATTCAGGAGGTCGCTAAAATTGAGGCTCTTGAAGCTCAGCTTTTACTTGCAAACTTGGGCATTCCTGTAAGCATTTCTTCTACGAATATTTTGAATTTGCACCACAACTTTTTCTCTATTTTCACCCCCTGCTGCTCTGCATTCTTCATTTACAGAGTCCTTCATCAGCAAGGGACTCTCCTCGTGGTATATTTTGTAGCCGTACTTTGAATCTCCGATCAATTAGTGCCATTGGTTATGACATGGACTACACTTTGATTCATTACAATGTCATGGTGAATCCCATTTCATCCTATCTTACTAAAATTTGTTGCTACTGACTCCCATTCATTTGGTTTAGTCATTAATCTGTATGTTACTGCTTCAGGCTTGGGAAGGCCGGGCTTACGATTATTGCATGGACAATTTACGAAACATGGGTTTCCCTGTTGAAGGACTCGCTTTTGACCCCGACCTCGTGATAAGAGGTCTTGTCATAGACAAAGAGAATGGTAATTTGGTCAAAGCTGATCGGTTTGGTTATGTTCAAAGGGCTATGCACGGTACCAGGATGCTATCTACTCGAGCTGTTAGGTGTGCTTTTAACCTTTCCATTTTGATTCATCAAAGTTACCTAAATCGTGTACTACAATGTCATTGCATAGGCATTTACGTTATATTGACATATCTACTTATGAACCCTTAAGCAGGATAATGAAATTAAAAACCTTATGAGGCTTTTTGCTACCAGTTCCTTTTATCTGTGCATAGTGCTAAATGAACCTCATAAATAACATATATGCCTACTTGTGGATTCATACATTACCACTTGAATGAGTTGTATTGAATTTTATATTTGATCTGCTTTGTGGCGAAACTGGATAATAATTTCTATAGTGGTGCTTAATTTTCTATGCATGAAAGTGAGATGTATGGGAGGGAACTTGTGGATCTACGGAAAGAGAGTCGATGGGAGTTCTTGAATACACTATTCTCTGTTTCAGAAGCTGTGGCTTACATGCAGGTAGATTTTTTGAAAGCTATGTGCACCATGAGATATCCATGTAATGGTTACTTTTCTAATTTTGATGTTACAAACAATCATCATGATATATCTTTGTGTAAATTTTCTTTATAATAGGGTTGTTTTCCTAATTGTCAGAAATTAAGCAAAAAGTGTATTTCCTGTCGTGTTTTTTGTTACAGCACTACTAGCTATGTATATATACAAAAACCTAGTATCCAAATCTAGTAGATACCCATAAATCATGGAGTATCTTATCAAAATCTTAGCCAATCAGTGTAGGGGTAAGCTTTTGGTTCGATAATTGGCATGGGTTCAGCCCGTTATGGTTGAGAAATGACTTGTCTGGATTTAGAAATCGATTTCCCAAAGAAGCGTCAGTGGCATGGGTGGTTCGGTGGAGGGAGCAAATGCCAAACTGTCGATTCGGTCATATTCTCGATCATTATTTGGGAGGGGTTGTGCTCACGTTGGATCAGGATAAACAGCAGTGGGCAATGAATCAGGGGGGGGGGGGTTACAACCAAATCAGCCCGTGCCGTTGGTAGAGGAAGTCTGCCGGAGGTCGGGTGGGCTGAGGTGGTTTGGCATCAAGTTCTCAGTCCTAAAGCAGCGTTTATCGTGTGGTTGGCGATTAAAAACAGGTTGCGTACGAAAGATAGGTGGTTTGGTAGTTTCGACCCGTTGTGTGTGCTTTGCAACCAACTTAGTGAATGTCGAGACCATTTGTTTTTTGAATGTGTTTATTCCAAAGCGATTTGGAGTCGAATTGTTAATTTGCTTGGTTTGTTTCTGCCCTCCTATGAATGGAGTATGGTTTTGGATCTTCTAATTAGGGAAACTCGAGCTGGACGGACAGATGGGCTCATTATCCAAACGACGTTTCAGCTGGTGGTTTACCATTTATGGAGGGAGAGGAATCGGCGAATTTATAAGCAACAGGCAAGGCCGAAGTATGAATTGGTGGATTTCATTGTTAATGTGATTAGGGAGATCCTTATTGCCACTAGAACACAAGCTAGCTTATGCTGGGATATGCGTAGGCGTTGGAGTGTGTAGAGGGTGGGTTTGTTTTTGGATGGTTATATGGTTGAGGTCATTCGTGAGTGCCTCTAATTGAGACGTTTGTTTTTTAGTTTCTTCCCCTGTTTTGGGTTGTACACTGTAAATTTACTGTTTCGTTTTGAGTAATATAGTTTCTTTAAAATGTCAAAAAAAAACAAGATTGAAGAGAGTAGGAGAGATTAAAATTAAAAAAAGAAAAATATGTGTACCTCTTAATGCTTAAAATAATTAATTAATAATATTTAATAATTAATAATAACATGTATAAAAATTTAGTAATAATTAATAAGTAATAATAAAAAATTAAGAGTTAATTAAAGATTGAAGAGAGCATGAGAGATTAGGAGAGTTAGCAAGATGCAGGACAAAAAAGATTAATTGATTTATTAATTAGGTTAACAAGTTTTCATTTAATATTGCAGAAACTACCAAAATTTATTACATTTAAGATTTCGTTGGCCATAAAACTTGATTACTCAAGATTTGTATTTGTTTTTTTAATTCAGAAGGAAGGAAATGCCGAATTTGTTAATTAACTTTTCCGTGTGGTTTTTAACGAGACTATACTGAATCGTAATTTATAACACTGCATCTTCTCACTCAATTATTCTCAACATTAACATTTGTGTCAACTGATAAGAATTGCATCTCTCACTCACTCACTCTCAATATTTGTGTCTCAGATCTTCTGTGTTGTCATGCAAGTGCAGATTTTGGGCCGATGAATTTCACTTATCAGTCAATACGTAAACAACCAGTATTTTCCCACTCAATTACTCTTTAACGTCTAGGAGGACTTCATTTTTCTCAGTCCATTTGGGATGATCTTGGAGTTGACGTTGCGCTTCTTTCTTGCCCATTATAACCAGAATCTACTTCTTTGAGATGTAACCGGCTTCAATTCAATCAATATTCTAATGGATAATATTGGAGTTGATGTTGTGTTTCTTACTTGCCTATTCAGAGAAACCAGAAGCAATATCAAGGGAAAGAAAGAAGGCCAGATATGTTCCAAGCCTTTTGCTTTCCTCCGTTACTTTCTAACATTTATGTCAAGTAATCCAATCTTATCACCTAAGTCATTGAGGAGTTTGAATCCTTAAAGGCTTGCTCCATTGTTCTTCAATTGGTTCGAAAGGTGTATCTCTGAAAGGTCAGCAAGATTTGCTGAATCTTGTGATTCATCTCCAGACCTTGCGACGACACGCCTGGTTCATCTAATCAGCGGTAGCAGCATATTTTATTGCATCAGATGAAAGTGGATAAAAAATTCTGAGCTTCAGAGGGAACAAACACTCTAAATCAACAACTCAGGGACATAATCTTCTGTACTATTTATCCTATCTCAACTATATCTCATTTCATCTCAACCATCATTTATTTTAAATGATGAAAATAAATAATGGTTGAGATGAAATGAGACAGAGTTGAGATAGGATAATGGCATAGAAGATCTGAAGGGCACTATCACAGAATCCAAAGAAACGATAAATGATGGTTGAGATAAAATGAGACAGAGAAATAAATGATGATTGAGATGAAACGAGACAGAGTTGAGATAGGATAATAGCATAGAGGATCTGAAGGGCACTATCACAGAATCCAAAGAAACGCCTCATTGCCATCTGTTTTTTACTCTTGGAAATTACACTTACGTGCCCTCTAAATCTCACCTGCTGCAGTAAGTCTCAACAAGCTGACAAGAACAAGTCAATATTAACCAAAATCGTAAAAATGCACAAGTAACTCAAACCCAGGTTCTTAATTCTCTCTCGTTCCGTCATTTTATTAAAAGGTTAGGATGCAATTATCACACCTTGACTTCATACTAACTGACAAACAATAACGGCTGAAAAGTCTCAACAAGCTGACAAGGACAGCTTAACACGTAGTGAAATCATAGAAATGCACAAGTAACTCAAACCCCATGATCTTGGTACTCTCATTCTGTCATTTTATCAAACAGTTAGGATGCAAGTATTAGATTTTGACTTCTTAATAAAACAATTGCCAAATGAATACGAACTGGACTCAGTCCAAATACAATTAAGAGAAGCAACATCACTAGGACAGTGTCATTGTAAAATCAATTAGTAGAATGGATATAGATCAGAAACCTGGTTGTCACTCACGAACCTGCTCTTGAGAATGGAGCCTTTAGCCTAATTCGTATAGTGACTTTCATGCCTATTAATGTATTATTATATTCAACATAAATTTAAACATGATATTATGTGAAACGAATTAAATAAAAAGGGACGCAATATGGAAGAAGATGGAAGAAAAAGTATGGAAAATCACAAAAACTAAGAGAAGACGCAATATGGAAGAAAGTGGAGCCTTTCTTCAGTCACACAAAACCCCAATCGGAAGCCCCCAAATCGAAGATGACAATAGAGGTGATGTGAGCAGGAGTAAGGATCTTGAGAAGATGGCGAACTCCGAGCCTATTGGAGGAGAGTTTAATAGAATTGAGCCCAAACTAATCCATTTAACTCAAATTCTTGGATTGGATACACTTGGAGCTTGAAGACAAGAAGACTCAGGTTATTTTTTTTAGCTTGCCCATGAGGTGTTCTAGAAGGGTTTCAACTATGAGAACGTATCTTTAAGTCATCCATACCCAGACTAATTTCTGCTCGAGTCAGGTAGATCCCTTGCAGGAGACAAAGCTCTAGTCCCAAGTTTTAAACGGTTGCATACATGAATGTGGTTCGAACCTGCGACCTCATTTAAGCTAGGAGAGCCCCTTACTAACTCACCTGCGCCTTGGGGTTAGACTTGGGCTATTTTAATTCTTCATCACTTAAGTCCAAGAAGTGTTTAATGCGCCACTTATTTTATGAGTGAGAGTGGGCTATTTAATTCACTTAAGTTCAAGAGCATATGGATCCAGTAGTGGTGTTACACATCAGACTTATTTATTTAATTTTTAGACTTTGTTTTATTTTGGGTTTCCATATATTTTTAGCACAACCTTTTATTATTTAACCTAGGTATAAATATGTATCTTTCGGTCAAATTTTCGCAACTTTTAGATCAGAATTGTTGGAATGTCGTCTGCTTCAATAGAGAGAAACATTATTCTCTTATTCTTGTTATTAGATACAAAAAGCAAGATGAGAATGAAATTATTCGTTTACCATGTCTACTAAATAGTTTATCACTGTAAAGGTTTATAAATCACAATATGTTCAAAGAATTAGGATAGATTTATGTTAAGTCTTAGATTCTACTCAAAGTTGAGACATAAAGGAAGAAGATGTTATACATTACTATGCAAGAGGAGTTTTTGGAAGCTTCTCAAGAAAGCTTTGGACAGGAAAATTACATCATTACCTTAAAAATTATGAATTATTATAATATACATAATTTGGTACATGGACGAGTAGCGATCTATGTTTAATAAACTGGTGTCCTAAAAATTATAAACACATGATCTCATAGTTAATAGTTTCTAATAAAATATTAATTCCATACAATCTGGTACATAACCATGAACCAAATTGTGCCAATCAAATTGTCCTATTCAAATTAATAATAAGAACATGGTTCACCATATAGTTACTTTGTTAATAAAACCTTTAATGAGAATGGTTTTCTACACTATTGTGTATCAATATGTGTCCTTCATATTGTCTCTTACTAAATTTGTAGTTAAAAACATAATTCACTGTTTGGTCGTGTATTGAACTGTGTTGAAAAAACCTTTAGTGTACATAATTTGATGCATGATCATATGGTTAGCCATGTTAAAACAAAACTTTTAATGAACATATTTTATTATATAGACATTGACCAATTGTGTCCTTCCCATTGTCCCCTCATAAATTCTAAATAGAATAATGTTTTAAAAAAATCATTAATGAACACACTTTGGTTTATAGCTGTGTACCACTTTGTTTCCTTCATATTAGTAATCTGTATTGTTTTAACTCAGTAGATATTCCCACTTTGTAAGAAAAAGAAACATTACTGATTTACAAGTATATAATAATTTCTTTGGTACAAGTGCAACACATTTGTCGTCTCCTCGGAAACATGAAATCAAAGCCCTAGTTCTTTACAGCTATATCAAACACCTTTTTCACCCAAAATTGACCCCAAAAAAGAACGAAACTATTTCTTGAGCTTGCAAGATTTAGTTTTTGACTTGAAAAGGAAACAAATAAACGAACCATGTTCATATCTCATCCCAGAAACCAAAACCATCAATGAAAATTTAGTATATATATTGATTGATTAACTAACCTAATCGGCTTCCCACCCCAATCATTTCCTTATACTGGTTCAGGGATTCCTGCCTCTGTAGCCTCATCTCCTCGTTGAACTTCTTTATGAACGCCTCCACTCGCCGGTTCAACTCGTCTTGGCTCAGCGACGGCTCTTTCCTCAACTTTCCCGACATCGGAGACGACGAACTCACCGGTGCCAGTTGTTCATTCGTCCTGTCCTTGAACGTTTCTGATTTCTTCACCAGGCGTTGATCCACAGCGCATACTTGACGGCCATGATTCTCCCACGTGTCGGACTTCTTTAAGTGCCTCGTTAACGGCATTGGACGCCCCTCCGTTATCATCTTCCACGTGTTCTCCAGCGTCTCCTGTCGTTTTGGCTTTGACACCCTTAGAGCCCTCCCTCCTAAACAGGTAAAAAAAATTTAACCATATAAATAAATCACTCATCAAATGACCATTTTGTCCTCCCACGCTGTCCCCGCTTCATAAATCAAGCAATTAATGAAATAATATACCTTCGGGGCTGGCTTTGAGCGGTTTCCGGTGACAAAAGCGAGAAGAAACGAGAGGTTTCTCGGCCGGAGAGAGAGTCGCCGGGGTCGACAGATTTTCGTAAGAGTTGGTCCTCTTCGGCGGGACCCACGTGGACATGGAGATAACAAACTCGTCTCCCTCTTCCTCCTCGTCTCTTAAGGCCTCCTGAACCTCCACAGAAGTACTCACTTCCTCAAGGACACCACATTTGTCCTCTTTCCAATCACATGCAACATCAACCGCCGCCGACTGACGCTCGAACTCATCCGAACGATGGCTAAATATTACTTTGGAATTTGGCATTCGCTCTACCTCGTCATGGATACTGGCCCCATCATAATCATGGTCTCGGTGATATCGTGAGGACGCAGCGATTGTGATGATGATACAGTTGATGACAACGTATAGGTAAGGTGGTTTGAGCCAGGAAGACAATGATCCCCATATATGGGGGCCCTGAGAAACAGAGAAATCTAACACCAATGGAACAGAGAATTTCATAAGCAAAGCTATGCACAATACACTCGTTGAAATCAACACAACCTGTATTGAAACTGAGAAAGACGCCATATTTTTTTCCTTTGAGTGAGAGTGAGGGTGAGTGTGTGTGTGTGAGTGAGTGAGAGCGAGACAGTGAGCGGCGGGTGTGTTCAAGGAGAGAAAAATGGGAGGTGGGTAAAGGACATGGAACGTGAGGAGGGTATATAGAGGTGGACTGTGGGGACACGGTTTATGGTGTAATATAAGCCGTTAGATTTGATGTGGAGGTTACGTGGATGGTTGAGAAACGTAGTAGGCTTTGTGTGTCGTGGAGGTTTAAATGGACTATGGTGTACCTGTTGCTCCTCTTATTTCTTGACATGCTTTTCAGTCCATGTTTAGGGAAAAGCGTATAATCTAATCTTTCTAGAGATTGTAAAGCGAGACTGCCAATCTCAGACCGTCACAGTTTATGCCTTATGGTTATATTATCAATGCTTTTAGATTAAAGAAAAAGAACTTTTGAATATTCTTTTCCCCAACGGTCATAATATTGACCGTTAGTGGCTTACACGATTACCGAGGCTCCGGGGCAGGGGGCCAGGGTGGGCTGGCACGGCCGCTACAGCTTGCTAGTGGGCACACCGCAAGCCGACCATATCCGATGTATTCATTTTTTGCCTAGTTCTTTTGCGTTTTATTAAAACTTTGACTTGAAAATGAAAACACACAAATCTAAATGTCTCTCAAGTAAACGGGATCTGACATGATGAGTAGTGGTGAAGGATGGCCCCGCCCCAGTAGCTTTTGATGGAACGATTGGTATCATTCTGAGGCACTTTGGGTAGGCTGGTGCTGGGCCTATGAGCCCTACCATTGTCACCCGAAAATGTGTTCTGATAAAGCGTGTGTAATCATGATATGACACAGTTTCCAAATATATTATCTATATATTTAGTACTAGTATTGTATATAAAATAAAACCTTTGTAGATTAATATTATTAGGATTTTTGTAATTGATTGAAGTTAAATTTTGATTACATAAAAAAGTATTGTATCTTAAAAAAAATTCATGTTTCATATTAATTGAATGAATATAAAACATAAATTCATTGTACATAATATTAATGAAAATTAATAAATAATGTTCATTATTTTTTAATAATTAAGTATTATTCATTGTATTTTTACTAAAAACATTCAATGTATATATGTATGTATAATGGAGATAGAAAATACATTAAAAACAAGATAGAAAATTCTTGAGACCACACCCAACAATGGCTCCTCATTTGAAAGGTGTCACGAAATCAACAATGACGGATCAAATACGCAAAGAATTATGTGAGTATAAGAGAGATCATTCGATATGCACTCAAAAAGATTTGCAGTTGTGGCTTGAAGAAAAGTTTCATTTGAAAGTTAGTCAAGGTACAAACAACATTAGAATCATATTTCACTAAATTGTCTTAGTTATATTTGTGTAAGTTTATATAATTATTAATTTATGA
>JAOTIZ010000203.1:49289129-49299838 GCA_027123425.1 Erythroxylum panamense | reverse complement strand
AATCTCAATTATCCACTAATACTCCCAACTTAAATCAACTAAGTCTTAATCACATAATTAACACAATTCATGCTTAACAACATCAATAATAAATAATAATAAAAATTCGGGGTCCAACATTTCACCATCTGTCCCTCGCACTTACGTTTTGTTTTCAATCTTCATAATACAACGCAGATCATCTGCTCACCCACAAGCAAACACCAACGTGCCACCAGCAGCTCCAATGGACTTTGAGTGTCTCCATAGTAACTCCACTACAAACTCAGCACTTCACGCAAGCATATAGCAATAGCATCACAAGCAGACTCCCAACGCCAATCACCAGACCCACATTAACAATGCACAAAACACCTAATGCAACTCATACTGTCACCAGTCACACAAAATTGGCAGCATGCCCACAACTTTCCCTTCACAAACACATAACACCAAGCCAACATGATAGAGGCATAAAATTCATGCAACAAGCAGTGACAGTAGCATCACAAAATCCCCTTCACGCCCCCATTCATTTTTAAGTTTTAACTAAATTCTTTATTTTTCTTTTTAGTTCAATTTTAATTATTGTTATGTTGTTTTAAATATTTTTCCAAGTGGTTTTTGTTTATCTTGTTCAGTGTTATGGGGCATTATAAAGCTAACATCAAGGCTGCAGCAAAAGGAAAATTGTCGTGAATGCTAATTCACACCCTCAATCTATGACAAGTTCTGAAATCAAAACTTAAAAGAAGCATGCGTGGACAATTTTTAGATACTCACAATTCAGGGGAGTCCTCTATTTTGTGCTTTATTTTTTTGATTATTTTATTTGAGCTGTGAGTTTCTTATATATACATTAGGGAGAATGTATTATTTAGGTGTGTTTGCTGGAGGTGGGTTTGCTAGAGGAGGTGTGACTAATGGTAGGGTTGCTGGAGGAGGTGTGACTGGTGGTGGGGTTGTGACAGAGAGGATTAGAGATGCACATGGGTCTCTTTGCTTCAGCTAAGGCTTCCTTTCTTTTCTTTCACTCTCTGTTTCTCAATCATCTATTTTCCTTTTTATTTCTGTTCTCTCTCGCTTTGGTAGGTTATCTGGGTTGCTTCGTCTTCAATCCAGATCTAAGGTTCTTGACTCAAGTTTTTTTTTTAAATTTGGTTTAGATCTTGAACCTTTATTTTCATCTTCGATTTAGGGGCTTACGACTGGGGTTTTCTTAAGATTGAAAAAGGCTCTAATGTTTTTAGAATTTCTATGACGTATTACAACTTCATGCGTCGGATCTGAATACTCCACTCATTCTCTGTTGTGTTTCTCTACTAGTTCTATTTCTTTTCACGAACCAAACCATCTATCTGTCAACTAAAATCTGTATTTTTGATCCCTAAACCCACTACTATAACTTTACTTAGGCCCGATACCTACTTTTTTACTTTCTCAAAATACCGACATTTTTATCCTCTGTTCTCTTCTTTGAGCATTTTTTTTTCTTTTGCTACTTCTTGATGTTAGACTCTGAAAGTCAATCACAAGCGTTAACATCCTTTGAGGAAGTGTTGATTCTCCCCTTCTCAGGGCAACTAATAGCTCATTCTCGTGAGTTCTTTTCAGGATGCCTGGCGTTTACTTGTGCCTAATTCCTTACTTTCACTTGGGTTTTCAAAAGTTTCATTCTTTAACGATCCGGTTTGGGTTTCTGCGTGCTGAAGATGATGCTAGCTTGAGTATATGCAACTCCTATTGATGATCAGTGGGTTATATTATTTCATTAACACAATGTGGTTAAATAATATACAAGAGATCATTCTAGGCCGTAGGATAAATATGGAAAAGATATTACAAGAGATAACGATGGACAATGCTAACAGTTAGGAGAGATTATCTCCAATACGCCCCCTCAAGTCGGACGGCCTAGTAGAGAGTCCGATCTTGTCCCGAAGAGTAAGGAACTGAGGCCGTGGAAGAGGCTTGGTGAGGGCATCTGCAAGTTGGTCGGCCGAGGCAACATGAGTAACACGAAGGCAGGCAGCCTGAACCTGTTCCCGAATGTAGTGAAAGTCAATAGCAATGTGCTTCACGCGAGAATGAAACACAGGGTTCGAACACAAGTAGGTAGCACCAATGTTGTCACAGTAGATGACTGGAGCTGTAGGAAGAGAAACACCGAGCTCAGTGAGAAGAGAACAAATCCAACGAATCTCTGCTACAGTGGAAGCAACAGAGCGATACTCTGCCTCAATGGAGGATTGGGCAACAGATGTCTGCTTCCGAGAGCTCCAAGATACCGGACTACCACCCAGATAAACAATGAAGGCACCAGTGGAGACCCAGTCATCTTTGTCACCAGCCCAATCAGCATCGGAGAAGGCATAAAGTGATAAAGGAGAATGTCTGCGCAAAAGAATGCCATGGTCTAACGTTCCACACAGGTAGCGAAGTAGACGTTTGACCGCAGCCCAATGAGTGTTGGTTAGGCGATGCATGAATTGAGAAAGAAGATTGACCACAAAGGCAATGTCAGGACGTGTCAAGGTCAGATACTGTAAACTCCCAAGAACAGCCCGATATTGAGTAACATCATCAAAAGTAGGACCAGAGGTAAGAGTAAGAGGCTGGTCAGAAGCCATTGGCGTAAGAACCGGTTTGGCATCAACCATGTGTAACCGTGATAGAAGATCCAGAGTGTACTTGCGCTGGGACAATAGAAGGCCATGAGAGTGTGGGACAACTTCAATACCTAAGAAGTAAGAGAGAGGACCAAGATCTTTTAGGGAGAAGCGACCATCAAGAACATCAAGAAACCGCTGAACGACCGAGGAGTCACTTCCTGTGACAATAATATCATCGACATAGACAAGAAGGTAAAGAACAACACCAGAGCCACTATAAATGAAAAGAGAAGTATCAGACCGGGAGTTGTAAAACCCTTGTGATAGTAGAAAATGTCGGAGCTCAGAGTACCAAGCTCTAGGGGCCTGCTTGAGCCCATAAATGGCCTTGCGAAGCCTGCAGACATAATCCGGATGATCTCGATCAGTGAAGCCTGGGGGTTGAACCATGTAAACATCCTCTGATAAGTGTCCCTGCAAGAAAGCATTATTGACATCAAGCTGACGCAGAGTCCACCCTCGGCTGACAGCCAGAGTGAGAACAAGGCCGATGGTGGTGGGCCTGACTACTGGACTGAAGGTCTCATGATAATCAACACCAGGACGCTGATGGAAACCCTTAGCAACAAGGCCAGCCTTGTATCTGTCAATAGACCCATCAGAATTATGTTTGATACGGAAAACCCATTTGCAGCCAACAAGATTCTGAGCAGAAGAGGGGGGGACTAACTCCCAAGTCCCATTACGGACCAAAGCATCAAATTCTTCGGACATAGCCAACCTCCACTTAGGGTCTTTGAGGGCCTGAGTCACAGTGGTAGGTTCAAGCGATGGAGATGGTTGAGTCTGAGTGTGAAGAGAAAGTTTCGGATTGGGCTTCTGAATGTTATTTTTAGCACGAGTGACCATGGGATGAGTGTTCTGAGGAGGACGCTCAGTAGGGGGTGTGAAAGTGAAGGCAAGATCCATCTCGGTTGAGGATGAGGATGACTCAGGAGAAGGAGCAAGAGCAGAAGCAGGAGCAGGGCCAATGGACGCCATGGACGAGGAGGAAGACACATCTGCAAGCTGCGGAACAACAAAAAAAGGAGAAGAGGAGCTAGGAGGAGTATTTAAATCAGAAGGCGAAGAAGGAGAAGGAGATGTACGAAAGGGGAAAACGTCCTCTACAAATTGGACATGACGGGAGACATAGATGTGAGAGGTAGTGCGATCAAGACATAAGTAACCACTCTGAGTGAGAGAGTAACCAAGGAAGACACAGGGAACAGACCGAGGATCAAGCTTATGTGAGGTATAGGGCCGAAGCCAAGGACAACAGAGACAACCAAACACGCGAAGTTTTGTGTAATTGGGAGAGGTGTGAAAAAGACACTGAAAGGGAGAGTGCATTTGCAGAGTAGGAGTAGGTAGGCGATTGATCAAATACACGGCAGTGGCAAAGGCATAGGGCCAGTAACTACGTGGAATATAGGCATGAGTGAGTAAGGCAAGACCGGTTTCAACAATATGACGATGACGACGTTCAGAGTAGCCATTGTGTTCAGGAGTGTGGGGTGGAGTGGTAAGATGTGTGATGCCGTGAGTGGCAAAAAAGGAGGCTAAAGTGATGTATTCGCCACCATTATCAGAATACAGACATTTGATGGAACGTCCGAGAAAATTTTCTACAAGTGCTTTAAAGCGAGGGAATACATCAGAAACCTGGGATTTTCGATGAAGAGGGTATAGCCAAATGTACTTAGTGAAATGATCAATGAAAAGAACATAATACTTAAAGTTTTCATTAGATAACACAGGAGAAGTCCAGACATCAGAGTAAATGTATTCAAGTGGTCTGGACGACACAATCGTCGACTCAGAGAAGGGTAGCTTATGGCTTTTAGTACAACTGCATGCAACACAGGTATTATTGGAAGATAAACTAGAAACAGGTAATTGAAAATGTGAAATAATATGCTTGGAGAGTGGAAATGCTGGATGACCTAAACGATGATGCCAGTCATTGAGACTTGTTTTAACTCTGGAGAAACAAATGAGTGGTTGCCGAGAGGGAACAGATGCAGGTAGCTCATAAAGTCCTTGGTTGGTTGGCCCCGAGAGAAGGATAGCTCCCGTGCTCCGATCCTTTATAACAAAGCCAGAAGAGAAAAATTCAACAGACACATTATTAGTGGAGCATAATTTGGAGACAGAAATTAATTTTTTTTGCATATTTGGAACACAAAAAACAGGAGATAAATTTACAGGAGTAGAAGGGCTTGAGAGAGAAGTGGAACCTGTGTGGTTTATTGGTAGTGAGGTGCCATCACCAAGAACCACCTTATCATGGGCTTTATACGGCGAGTGGAGAGAGAGATTGGCTAAGTCCGAAGTAATATGATGTGAGGCCCCGGAATCAAGTAGCCATTAGTCTGCAGGGGAAGAGGCGACTACGATAGCATGTGCACGCGGTTGCTGCCAGGTAGAAGCAGGTCGTGGCTGCCAAAGAGATGCAGGGACTGACTGCCAAGACTGGGACAAGGGCATAGGAGCAGGTCGCCAAGTCTGTGCACGCGAGGTAGTGAACGTAGTACCAGAAATAGCCTGCTGGACAATCCAACCATAGTGCGGGCAATGGGCTATGCGGTGGCCCTGCACACCGCAACCCTGACAAGTGCCTAAAAACGGACGAGGAGCATGGCTGGGGCTAGCAGAAAGAGAACTCAACGGCACTGGCTGGGGCAGGTTATGCCACTGTGAAGAAGACGACTGCGGGGCAAGATGCCGAGGGCCACACGGACGAGACTGAGATGTCATGGCATGGGAAGTCACCGGCATGCTGGGCAGAGGTGAAGGTAGAGCAGGACGAACAAGAAGTTCCCGATTGATAAGCTTCTCATGCAATTCGTCAAACGTGATGGGACTGTCATGTGCATTAACTGCCTCAACAATGGTTTTATAGGCGGGATCCAACCCTTCGAGAATTTTATCGATCAAATCTTCATCGTCCATGGGTTTTCCAAGCAAGGCAAGGTGATCAGCCCGAGATTAAATAAATTGCAAATATTTCGAAACACTTTTGGTTCCTTGAATGGCAGCCTTGATTTGATTTTTGATATGCTTTATATGACCCCTGCTGGGTTTGGCATATGTATCATGAAGCAAAATCCAAGCATCACGTGAAGTATCAACGCGATGAAGAAGGGAGGAGACGGTGGGAGTGAGTGTGCCCAGGAGTGCTCCAAGAATGAGACTATCTTGCCGAGTCCATGTCTCGTACGCAGGGTTGGCTGTGACGGCGCCATCTGCTGCAGTAAGGAATTGTGGTGGTTTTGAAGTGGTGCCATCCAGAAAACCATGAAGGCCATAACCACGGAGAATAGTGGAGAATTGTTTCTGCCATGATAAGTAGTTGGAGGGTGTGAGTTTTATTGTAGTATGGTGCGCAAGGTTTGGAACAATGAGGGGCTTGTGTGGCTCGACAGTGTTTTGGATAAGAGGTGGATCAGTGGAGGTGGCCATCGTGGAAAATTCTGACGCCATGGCTGCTGCTGCAGGAAATAGCGCCGCAAAAAAAACTAGGAAATTTTAGGGTTTCGAAGGAGCCTTGCTCGTGATACCATATTGAAGATCAATAGGTTATCAAATTTCATTAACACTATGTGGTTAAATAATATACAAGAGATCATTCTAGGCTGTAGGATAAATATGGAAAAGATATTACAAGAGATAACGATGGACAATGCTAACAGTATGGAGAGATTATCTCCAATATGTTGCTCTGTATATCTAATGCAATTATATTTTTCTCCATTAATCAATTAAATATAATTAATTAAAATATATTAAAATTTGATGTTAAACAAAAATTTAACAAATGTTTTATTTCTCAAAATTTTTATTTTTTAATATTTTTAGCAAACCAACCACTATCAATATTAATGATAATCATTCCTTCATTTTAACCAACCATCATAATTATAATAATTATATTCATTCTCACTCTGCACTATATTTATTCTCATTCTTATTATAATTCTCTCATTTGAACTGATCGCCCCTTAAATGTGTCAGGGTCAAAAGGGGAACACGTGTTAAAACATATCCGCATGTGAGGCTATGTATATCTTGTTAGAGTTTATGGAGTTCCTGTCAGACGTTAAGACTGTATTTATCTTACTTTTAGTCTTTGTACGTGAGACCTATAAATTTTTTTGTTCTTGATTAATCAAGCATCAAAAACATAAATTATACATGAATCATAAATCATACATAAATAATTCATGTCTATTCAGATCTTAAATATAATAATAATCACATGGATGAAGCAAATAAATCACTTACCTTAAACAGAATTCGTTATGATATAGAGAGAGTTTTTACCAATTACGAACTAGTTGATCTCTCTTAATCCTCTTTCTGTATGATAACTTGATGGATAGCTCAATACACAAATACTTACATTTTGTATTTGTTTTTGTCAGTACTTCTTTAGGATTGAGAGAGAACTAGTTTATATATATTTATTTGTTGACATTGAATCTTGTATGTCCATCAAGTACTAAATTAATAGTTAAGATTTAATATACTATTAAACTAAAAAAATGCTAAACCAAGTTTAATACAGGCTTATAAAAAATCTGGGCCACATCATCAGGCCATATTTCTTACATTCTCCTACTTGGCCGAATGTTTCATCATTACATTTAATAATATAACATGAGGCTAGCAATAATTAAATCTTATAAACCGTTAATATCATAAGCACCTCAACATAACAAATCACATAATGTGAGTTATGGCGATCATACACAGTATAGTCGTATACTCCCTTCCATATACCACTACATTAAGAACTTATTATATTTAGGTCCATAAGTTGTATATGAATGGTATACAATTTGTATATAAATGGCATACAATCTACATACTTGTTATGAAAATACATACAAATTTCTTATTCAAACAATTATGTATATATAAACATATTGAATAAGAAATACAAAATTCAGAAACATAGCATTATTGAGCTCAATAGTGTTAAAACATCATCATCAAATATTATTATCAATCATCATTACAACCAAGACTCAACCTAAGCATATGTTCTTTGAATGTCTTTGGTTGTAAACCCTTAGAGGATCTGCTATCATGAGATCCGTCCTAATATGTTATATATGCACTCTTTGTTTCCTTATATTTTGATTTTCTTTTTCATTATACGAGTAATATTCATCAATATCATTTTCATGTTCCTCTTATGTACTATTCGAGGAAGATTTAATTGATAACTGTGCATGCACACCAGTTGCAGTGGTATATCCAAAAATATGAGACAAGTCTGAAAATTCTTTACATCCTTTTTTTCTCAAATCTGTAAGTCATTTTATGCACCTATAATGATGAAAAATAAATATGAAAAAATATTATATAATGTGATATATTAATTAAAAAAGACATATTTTACCTTAAATAGATTTTTCCAACATTCATTGTAGCATTAACTTCACCAGTAAGGGAGTTGTAGCCGATTCCTGTTTCTTTCAATAAGTTCTTGAAATTCTTCAATCTAACCCTTATTTTATTATACTTATTCTTCAATTGACAATAAACATGAAACACCATATTAAATGCTAAATTGCAAAAAGTCAATGAAAATGATTGAACAAAAATAAAGGTCTAAATTTGATTCTATAGCATAAAAATAAAGATGTAAATTTAAGCAAATTAATAATATATGCATGATGGTTAAGTCAACAAACCCACTTTGACGCTCTTCACTGTCGCAAGCTTATCTCTGTCGCCACTATTTGTTCTCCCCTCACTATTCACTTATTTGATAAATTAATAAGTTGGACCGCCCTGCTATTTACTCTTTTTTCTTCTCCGGAAGCTCTCTTGTTTTCCTCTTTCACGCAACTCTTTGTTCTCCTCTCATTATTAACTGATTTGACAAATTAATATGTTGGACCACCTACTATTCACTCTTCTTTCCTCTCTGCAAGCTCTCTTCTTTTCCTCTTTTAAGCAATCTTCTTATCTCATAAACCACTTCTCTTTATGTCAATATATTAAATAACTTCAAGGAAATCCTCCAGAACTTTCGTCATTTAAGCAACAATTCAAAGCTATAACTTCAAGAATTACTATCCTATTCTAAATAGTGGTGATCTTAAATGAAACGAGTATTTTATTGCAAAAATAGAGCCTTCAAGGAGTACCTTGACCAACTAAAAACGTAAATACAAACGTAAATAATGATACTACCAAAATATCAGGTACTTTAAGATAGTTACCAATGCTCCGAACCTAAGAACATAACTACTTATTCATCGAAGCTAATTCTTACTAATGAACTAGACATTTTTGAAATTGTAACCTTTTTACTTTATCTACAGACAAGGTAAACAAATGATCTCATCTTCACTCAAGACATGCAAGATACTTTCATACTATAGATTTTTATTCACTTTTTCCATTTTAGGATTGTCAAAGCACGAAGAGGGATATCAGTATATCCCTCAGCTAGGTGATTATGTTGGATATCTGAGACAAGTATCACGTCGTTATGCTATTCTTGAGCACTGTCCAGTGAGAAAAACAAGAAGGGCCTCTCTCATGAAACAAATCAACGTTGATGAATTTAATGAATTAATTTTAATTATGCTACAAGTAACATGCACATGTTACTGGAGCATAACATGCACTCTCTTGCGTGATTTTGAAGAAGAAAAGGTGATGGACCTATTATGTTTCATGCAAATAACAGCAGTCGAGCAATGAGTTACAACGCACACATAAACAGATGAAAACAAACTTAGAAATCACAAATGGTAGAAAATACAGGAGAAAGCAGAAGACGACAAAAAATGCAAAAATCACAGCCGGTAGAAAACGCAAAAGAAGGCAGAAGACGACAAAAGACACAGTGATGGAGAAATAACATAAAAGGTTGAAGACAGAGTTTATGCTGGAAAATCGTTTTTGTTAAATATAAAATTTTGTTTTCAAAATACATTAAAACATCTTTTTTACATTTTCAAAAAATCATTGCTGCTTTTTATTTTTAACAGCAAAAAACGAAAACATCGAGACAGTTTTATTTTTTACAAAAATTGCAACGAAAAAACTAAGAAAAAATAGAATCAATCACACCCCCCATGTTTAATATGGGCTTATAGAAAATCTAGGTAACAACATAAGGTCATATTTTTTACAAGACTGTGTCTGATTTCTTAAAACTCCTATTAAAGAACAAAACGACTTTCTAGCAGATCAAGTCACTTTGAACACGACTCCGTCTCAGATCTCTATGATACAAACAACCACGAACAGCAATAAAACAAATGCAATTGTTCTTTGATGCAGATAAACGGGAAACATTTCTAAGTATTGAGGTCGTCGGAAACACTCTAATATCATGAAACAAATTACACCAAAGTTTTAAGAAATTTTCTCTATTGACCCTGTTGTCATATGCATAAATATCCGTACAATCAGGCAAGTTGGTGTTAGTGGAGCGTTGCTTCTTTGGTTTATCCAAAAGCGTATTTGTATTTAGTCCAATTGGCTGGCAAGACGGTAGAGAGCTTGGATGTTGTCAAAAACAATTAGGAGGAATCATTTAAGAGTGAAGTACAGATTTCCTGTTCAATATTACCTTGTTTTATTGTGTCTAATGAATCTCAGCCACTTATTTATGTGGGTTTTATGTAGGTCCTGCATGGATCCCACGTAGGTCTCGCAAAATAAATGACTGAGATTTTATGAGACAGAATAAAACAGGGTAATATTGGACAGAGAATCTTGAATGTTTAGAGTGCATGAGACACGTATTGTCGCAGTAGAGACACGTACTGTTTCAGTACAAAATCCTTTGACCAGAAGCTGCCACTTGCTATATCCTGAAACGACACTTGTCATCTGCCCATGTTCCCACCGTTTCATTCTTCAATCTCTTTCTCCTCTCTCAAACCTCCTTAAATTCATCTACTTAAATAGCACTTTGGTTCACTTTCTACGTGCACAATGATAGCAACCCTTTGCACTTCAAGTAAGCTTGATACGTTCTCTTCAGCTTATGGCAGTCCATGATACATGGAGGTTCTTTAGTGCGGCAAGTAGAACGTGATTTTA
>JAOTIZ010000203.1:49274625-49285995 GCA_027123425.1 Erythroxylum panamense | reverse complement strand
CTCAGTTACGACTTACTTATTATGTTGCACAAAGTAAATATGCCATAGTACATTGGTCTCTACTTTTGTCCTTTCCTGCTGAAGTGACGAATATTGCACTTAACTATTACAAAACAGCTCAGTTATTCTTTGTGTTTCTAATTCCCTGATGGCAGTTATTATATCATATAAATGCAGATATGTCCTGCTAAATGTCTCATTTTTACCTGTTTTGCGTATGGTTGCTACTTCTATTTCTTTGAAGTTGTTAACCTTCAATGAATGCAGCATGTATAGCACATGCTTCACTGCAACTTCTGCCAAGCAAGATATAACTGAGGTTGGGGGTCGGCGACACCTTTCATCCTTTGCTTTTTGTTGCATCAAATTAACAGAACACATAATTTTCCACCCCTTGCTTTTTGTTTCATCAAATTAAGAGAACATATATTATTGTGGATAACTCCCGTTCTTCTTTGATCCCTGATGTGGTAAAAGATAGTTCTAATTGCTGGTCAGCTTCATCTCAGATCATACTTCTGTTTTGTAGCCATGTCAAATCAAGAACTTATTGATGCTGGAAAGAAGACGATGGATGAAACAGATCAAGTCATTGAACGCTCCAAAAAGGTAACCAATCTTGTGCACTTTGCTTTTCGAAGTGTTTATGTTATTAGTATTCTGAACTTCAGATTTTACCCTTAGGTTGTTGAGCAAACGATTGAAGTGGGAACACAAACTGCTGTTACATTAAAAGGCCAAGTGAGCATGAGACCTATCATCAGCTATCACACTTGTTTCCTGAATTTATCCTCATTCTTAAATGCTTCACTCATGATTGTTCTAAAAACACTGCAGACTGATCAAATGGGACGTATAGTTAATGAACTAGACACAATTCAATTTTCAATTAAGAAGGCCTCACAGCTGGTGAAAGAGATTGGAAGGCAGGTTAGTTAGTTACTTGTCTTGTTATACTTCTGTTCCTTTATTACTTTTGTTTTTCACCCTTCTTTGTAAACTACTGAACTTTCTCCATTTGTTTTCTTTTTTCAGGTGGCAACAGATAAATGCATAATGCTATTTTTGTTCCTTATTGTCTGTGGTGTAATAGCTATTATTGTTGTGAAGGTATTCTCTTCAGCTATTGATATTGTAAAACAGCCTTATGCTTTCCTATTCACATCTCTTATGGCTGCAAAATATTGCGATAATTGCAACCGTGATAGTTACAGTCTTCAATAACACCTCTCTAGGAACATAAAAAGTATATGATATGTGTGTTGTCCTATAACATTTCCATCTGCCGTGCTGTGTTAATTCTTTCTCCTTATTACCTTCTTCTTTTTGTTTATTTTACTTGTATCATTTGCATGTATGTTTGCACATCATACTTGCATCCATGTTGTCTCAAGTCAAAGGTTGTGGAGTTGTGACTTCTGTATTTTTTCAGATTGTCAATCCCCACAACAAAGACATCAGGGATATTCCTGGACTCGCGCCACCAGCTCCTTCAAGAAGGCTTTTATATTTGAGGGATTCAGTAAACTGAGTGAATTCACGAGGACAGTCATGAATCGGTTGTTTTGCTTCCCAGATTTTTGTGGTTTAAGCTTTTGAGAACAAAAGGGAGCGGTGGGAAGAATACTATTTGCTGGCTTGGCTTTCATCTTCTTATACTCATTCTTCAATATCTTTTGTACTCTTATATTCATTACGTACCTGAGCTGTTGTGTAACTAAAGTTAATGTAAATCATGTCCGAGTGTATTCTTGCATTGTTTGATGTTTTGCTTGTGTAAACATGTTTTGATTGTGGCACAAAGTTTGGAAGACCCGAGTTACACGAATCGGCTTCAGTCAGTTCATGTTTTGGTCTGATATCTTGAGCACTGCAGCTTGTTTACGTTATTGAAATTGACGGTAGTTGAGGTGACCATATTTGAGGCTCCAACGAGGCCCAGCTCAGTCAGCCAAATGGGTGTGTGAATCACATGTTTTTATCTTATTTGTTTCTCATTCACCTGCTCTGTTGTTTGTTGTCCACACCTGGCTCCACCTGGTTGCATTGCATGTTTCTTTATTTATCGTCACCCACTCCGAATCCTGGACTAATGTAAGAACTGGAGAGCTCTGATAGTACGTAATTTTATCCTCACATAATAGAGAGGTTGTTTTTAGTAGATTTACATGTAAATGTGAAAAAAAAAGTAGTATAGTAATAATACAACAAAATATTATAAATAAGTTATGCATGTTAAAAAGAATAAATAAATAAAACTACAATAAACTATCAAAAGGTACAAACGTGAAGAGTTTTAAAATCACTAACCAATTCTGTTGTATGCATTAATCTAACTGTTAAAAATAAAAATTGCAATAGTTCATTGTACAGACGTAAGCCTTATCAGAGTCACGACGGCTGAGCAGAGAAATATGTTGAAAGGGAAAGAACAAGAGAAGATAGCCCAAGATGAAACCATAAGATCATTCCATGCATAAAGAAAATGATAAAGACCAGTGGATTCAGAATCTTTTTGCATGTTTCCTTGTTATGACAGAAATACAAAAGACGAGTCCTTCCAATCCCGTAAAGCCAAACAAACCAAACCCGTATAATTTTGGGGTTATACATAGTGGTAGCAGTTGTTGTAATAACATAAACATTCATCACAGCCTTCCTAGACAGGATTATACGGGTTTAGAAAATGAAGTGTGTAAGAAAATGAAGTGTGTAAGAAAATGAAGCAGACCCACATCTGCATATAAGAAAATGAAGTGTGTTTAGAGCTAATCTGACATGGGCTATAATTATTAAAAAAAAAAGGACAACCAACCTGATCAATACCTAAAGCTAAAATAAGATTAGAGATGACATTAGTGAAGCTCCAACCACCGTAGTCCGTAGACTAATTGGGTTAGGACCTACAAGTTGTGGTAAACAGGCACTAATCATTAGACAGTCTCTTTGGCTTGCTTATAAAAAAACATTTCATCCCTGCTGCTTCTGATCTTATCTGTTGTGTGGTTAACAAGCAAAAGAGTTTAGATAATGAGAATGCGATGTCTATCCCTCAAGTAAAGCTTCCCAGTATCCTACTTAAGTTTTAGAACCTAATCATGTCAAGTTAGTATTATTATGTTTAGTTAGTTATCATGTATATCTCCTTTCCTGGAAGCTCACTGGACAGGAAGGTTACTTGACACTTTAAAAACCGCTTTTTTGGCATAATTATTTTATCAAGCTTTAATTTACTGGTTTAAGACAAGCTATTGACTTAAAAAGTTTCAAACAACATCTGCCCCTGGTGGGGCCTTATACAGAGATAGATCAACATATTATGTCGATGTATCTTATGTTTCAGGAAAAATAATATGTAGGAAACAGCATTCTAGTGTTGAACAAGCTAAGTACATACAGGTGGCATGTAGCACATTTACCATAAGCCACCATAAGATGGGGATGGATTGATAGTGTGTGTCGTTTACTATAAGCCATCATAAGATGGGGATGGATTGATGGTGTGTGTGTAAAGGCACTGAACAATTGTCTACCAATTCTTTGCAATGATGCGAATCAAAATCATATGGAGAATAGAACTTGGAAGAAACAGATGACAATAAGTAAACTACGTATGGATTAGGCAGGACATATATATCTAATTATCAGATACAGATGCATCGTTATACATTTATGTATCTGACTGACTCTGTCTCTATGTGTATAATCTGACAAGCAGGCCCTTAGAATCAGAACCGCTTGTGGTTGAGCCGGCAAATGGACCCATCTGATCTACCGCCATCGAAAAATCCTTGCAAGGTCAAATCTTTCTTCTACTTTTTACCCTGTTTTTTGACAAAACCACAGTGGACGACAGAGTAAAGCACATGTTTGTTTTATTTTTCATTTTGTCGTAGGATTAATTACTTCAAGAACTTGGTACAATGGTTGAAAAAGGAGAGTTAAAAAGAGGGATGAGTTCGTATGTCCAAACCACGACCAACCATGGCCATTTTTAAGTTAAAAGTCACACCTTGCTTGTTTGCTTTCACTTGCTTTAGTCAAGCTGGTAAGGTCTCAGGACTGAAGCCAATGCCATTAGAAAGGAATAGAAAAGGGAACTCACAGAGCACGAGGAGGATAAAAAAATGGATATGTCCTTAAAGAGCAGTAATAACGAGGAAATGGCTGATCTTGGAAATCTTCTGTCACGCTGATTGGTGATAAATGATTATTACTCGGTCCTTTCAGGGATTCTATAAAACTCTACGACTTTCTGTGTACTTGTCACAGTCACAGCACCTCATTTTAAAAGGGAAGAAACTTAAACCCAAGAAGACTTCCTTTCCTTGACGCTTCGTTTTCACCCGATATCAGTATGTACGCATTGAGATTTATGTGATGTAAAGCATGTCTTTTCTCGTCACTGTTCACCCACTATGACAACTACACATCGTCTAATACATTTTTGCCAAATTTGTTTCTGAAAACCCAGAAAGGAAATCAATCTCTTTCTCTCTGTTTATGTGATTCTTTTACAATGGGCGTTCTTTTTCCACATCAGGATCATATTATTTCCATGTGGGTTTTGAACAAACACAGTGTTTGAAGATCAATCAACGGGGGAGAGTGTGAAAAGGCAAGTCTTTTGAGATCCTGTTTGTGATTTCTTCAACTTTAATGCAGCTTTTTACCTTGATAGCTAATGTAGATGAAATCTGATGAGCTGTCTGGTCTGTTTTTGGTTCTTCTTGAGTTCACTTCAAGGGAAATGCTTTCTTCTTCTTCTGCTTTTCTTCTCATCTCCATTTTCTTATTTCATTCGAGGTCAATGACTAGTTATTAGTTGTTTAAAGTTCTGTGCTTTTGTACGATCCATATGTATCCCATTCCTTTTCCAATTTAACATAGTTGTTATCATATTCTTTATATCGATTGGTGGGTTTTGCTTTTGCTTGAAACTTTGTGGTTTATTCATATTCTCTTTGAAGGCTCTGTGATTTGACTCATTTGAGGCCTTCTTTGTTTTCCTTTTCTGTAGGCTCAGTAGCAGCTGAAGGAAAATGGTGTCTAGTCTCAAGAGTACTTTGACTTCAAAATATATTGGTATAGAGTTGTGGGTAATAATTGTTGTTTGTCTGGGAGTAGTTTGTCTAGCAGTTCTGGTGGTTTCTCTATGGCTCAGTTTCAGAAAAAGATCCAGAAGGTCAGGTAACTTGCTCCCTATGAGCCAATTACCTAAAGTTCCAGAGGAAATTAAGGAGATTGTAATGGACCAAGGTAGTTTTGTAAGCCTAAATGACAGATTTAGTGACAAAGAATCGGAGAAAGTATTGATTCAATCAGAATATGGCGATGATAGCAGCTCCTTCATTCACATGGAGAAAGATGGTTCTCAAGCGGGAGAAGAAGGATCCACTGGGAGACCTTCTTTCTACAACACTTCCTCACATCCTTTGACTGCACCTTCACCTCTGTCTGGTCTACCTGAATTTTCACACTTAGGCTGGGGTCACTGGTTTACACTCAGAGATCTGAAAGAGGCAACTAACAGGTTTTCGAAGGACAATGTAATAGGTGATGGTGGCTATGGAGTTGTTTATCGAGGCCAGTTGATTAATGGGACTACAGTTGCTGTTAAGAAGCTCCTCAACAACCCGTAAGCGTCTTATCAAATTGTTTCCATTTGTACATTATTGTTTAAGATTTCATTTTACTATCTGTAGGTTAATAGATTTGACAGTCTGTTGATGTTCTTTTATTACAGAGGACAAGCTGATAAGGATTTTAGAGTTGAAGTAGAGGCAATTGGTAATGTGAGGCATAAAAATCTAGTTCGACTTTTGGGCTATTGTATGGAAGGAACACAGAGGTACTTTGTTATTTTGGTTTTCTTTTAAGTAGGTAGTGTTCAAGTAAGTCATCATAGAATAGGTAACTAATCAACAGATTGAACGTCACAAAAATTCGAGGATACTTTGTTTCAACCTTGCATTCTCAAATTAATAAATACATGTATCCTTGTTACCATCTTCAATCATAAGAACACAAATTGCAGTGCCTACATTAGACATTGTTACGAGTTTTGCAGATAATGGTTTACTTAGATAAGCACCAAGGACATAATAGTGCCTTCCTGCATCATATTAACGTCCCAGTGCATCAAATTGGTGCTATATTGAGCAAATGAATATGAAGCAGTGTTCTAGATTCACAAAACTGTATGTTTTGCATTCACTTGTTGTTTTCTATTTTCCTGTGTTAAACTTCAGAATGCTGGTATATGAGTATGTCAACAATGGGAATTTAGAACAGTGGCTTCATGGAAGTATGCATCATCTAGGATATCTTACTTGGGAGGCTCGCATGAAAATTCTGCTTGGTACTGCTAAAGCGTAAGTCCATCCATCCATCAATCAAGTCCTCATAATCTTATATCACATGAGTTCACGTTCATGGCCTTAATTTGCAGGCTGGCTTACTTGCATGAGGCCATTGAACCGAAAGTGGTGCATCGAGACATAAAATCTAGTAACATTTTAATTAATGACAACTTTGATGCCAAGATATCTGATTTTGGCCTGGCCAAGCTGCTTGGTGCCGGAAAGACTCACATTACAACTAGAGTAATGGGCACCTTTGGGTGAGTAGTTCTCTAACATCAATTTCTTGCAACTTAATCATCAAGAGTTTCGTTTAGTAGTAGGGACAGAGTAATTCCAGCATCTATCAGGTTTCAGATCATGATATGTGAAGATGGTGGGTTGGGAATCACTGTAATTATTTATGCTTTCCAATGTATCAAGGAAAGAGTTCTATTTCAACTTGATGGGCATCGGTCCCTCCATTTTCTTTCTGCTGGCCTTTGAATCTACCATTGATTGTTACTTTAGCAATTCCATTGTTGTTAGGATATTTTCTTTGCTTTTCCTTCACATGCAATTGTTTTCTTTTATTTGCTAAGATCTGAATGATTTTGCAGTTATGTTGCTCCAGAATACGCAAATTCCGGCCTTCTGAATGAGAAGAGTGATGTTTATAGCTTTGGAGTTGTGCTTCTGGAAGCAATTACTGGAAGAGATCCGGTGGATTATGGTCGCCCTGAGAATGAGGTTTATGCTAAGTCTTTTCATTTTGAGGGAGTGATGATTTTCACAAAAGCACATGCATAACCTGCCATTGACTAACAGTATATGATTTTGACTTTGGACATCATGTGAAGTAGCTCAATTAGATCCTTTGAATTTTACCAAACACGTTAAAGCATACAGTGGTCCAACATTCATTGTGGCGTTAGAACCTATAACTACTTTAGCTTACCATTTCTTTTCGGGAATCTAGTGCAGTATGCTTTTCTTTTAGTTATGTAGGGTTCCCAAGTGAATATAGTAGTGTATTGCGGAAATATAATCCACAATGCTGTTTTTTAATCCTGTTGGTTGGTTCTTTCAGATAAATCTAGTGGAATGGTTGAAGATGATGGTTGCAAGAAGGCGCACAGAAGAGGTGGTAGACCCAACGATTGAGACTAGACCATCGACTAGTGCCCTTAAGCGAGCTCTTCTAACTGCTTTAAGATGTGTAGATCCAGAAGCTGAAAAGAGACCAAAGATGAGTCAAGTAGTTCGCATGCTTGAATCAGAAGAATATCCTGTGCCAAGAGAGGTTTGACCCTGAAACTTGCTTTGAGCTTTTTATTTGAGTTCCATTTGGGTTCAGATTGTTATTTGTTTCCATGGGAAAGTTTAAAAATGGCATCCATCTCTCTAAACTTTTACCAACAGGAGATGCTTTATTCTCACACTATTTTCATGTGAAGTTGGAGTTATTAATATATTTAAGGAAATCACCACTAAATATGGCCGTGGATTGAATTTCAGGACCGAAGACGCGGAAGAAACCGGACAGGACTAGAAGAGGTCGAGTCTCACAAGTACAAATCTGACTCAGAAACGAGCAACAATCCAGATGATAGAAGGAAACATCAGGTTTAGAAACTGTGATGATTATAACCAGGAGGGTATCTCATGGATTTTGTCATTATCCCGATACTTGTGCATTGGCTGAAAGTTGGGTTGGATGGTAGTGAGGAGGCAATGGAGAGATTAGACAAATTTCTCTTAGTTCTCAATATTTGCTGATAGAAGCTGTAGAGAAGATCACATTGTACCAGAAAGACGAGCCTTTGCAGCGGTGGCTTGTACAAAAGTTGATGGTTCATTATTTCTTTCATTCCCTTCTTCTTAACTTAATTTTGTTCTCTACCTTTGATCACGTTGTTGTCATCATATAGCTCAAAAGATTTACAGCAAAAGAATACGTAGAAAAGCCACGTTAGTGTTTCAGATTGTTGGTGAAATACTCACTTGGGTGCTCTGTTTGATGCATTTTGTTTAGATACTGGCTCAACGTGCATTATCCAATATCCATTAAGTAGAGTCTAATGGCAGGATGATACTACAAAAAAAGATTGACAGCTTCATACATTTTGTTTAGATACTGGCTCAGCGTGCATTATCCAATATCCATTAAGTAGAGTCTAATGGAAGGATGATACTACAAAAAAAGATTGACAGCTTTGTGAGCATTTTTCCCATTATTTGGGATGCGTTGGTGTTCTGTCATTCTGGAAAAGAAGAAGCAACACAAGCCAAGTCATTGGGTTAGCAAAAGATTTCACCTTTTTCCTATTGTTTTGGAAGTCATGAACTGGCAGAAATTTAACAGGAAATTTTCTTTTACGAAATGATCAGAATGAGTTAGAAAAGTGGAGGGTTCATTGAATTGCATGGCCTCTGTCTTTTTTTTGTCCGGAAAACGGAGTACTTGATTAGTTAAAAGAGAGGAAAGAATACTAATAACCACTGTTTTCTTACTAATGACTTCCTCAAATCTTTAGTTGTTTTTGTCTAAATTGGCTCCATCCATTGTTTAGTTTGGATTTGAAGAGAAAATATCAAGAGCAGTGAAAAAATATTAGCGCAGTAATTGATGAAGAAAGGAACTAAAGTGTGATAAAAACTTGAGATAGCCAGAGAAGGTGAAGCTTCTAAAGGCAAGGATAGAAGGATTGTTTGGGTTTTGGCGAAAATCAGTCATGTTATACTCTTTCTCGTCTTCACTTGTCTCCTGTCCTCTTCCTTGCGATAACGTCAACATCAACAACAAGAAGATCATCAACAATCATCAAATGTATTTTCTTCGATGTTCTTATTCATCTACTAGAACTGCACCTTCTTCTTCTTCTTCTTCCCAAAAGCAGCAGCGGCATTGGAAGCATGGCCAATACCCAGGCATCACTGAAATTTCACGTCCCAAGAGAGCCCCCATTAAGAATCTTAAGAAGAAACTCGATCGCAAGTCTGATGCTAAGGCCTGGGCCAATACCGTCACTGAAGCCCTGTCCGATTCCATTCAAAAGAAGCAGTGGTCTCAAGCACTTGAGGTTCTTCCTCATTTTATTTGCTATTGACAGTTCCATGTGTTTTTGGCAATTGGGTCTTTGTAAAGTATGGATCTTTTTCTTCACTAGGTTTTCGAGATGCTAAAGCAACAACCTTTTTACCATCCAAAAGAAGGAACCTACATGAAGCTTCTAGTTCTGTTGGGAAGATGCGGCCAGCCTCAACTTGCTCATCAACTGTTCGATGAAATGCTTGAAGCAGGATTAGAACCCACTGCTCAACTTTATACTGCATTACTCGCTGCTTATTGTCGCAACAATCTGATTGACCACGCTTTCTTCACTTTTAACCAAATGAAAACTCTTCCCCGTTGCCAGCCTGATGTTTTCACTTATAGTACCTTACTTAAGGCCTGCATTGATGCTTCTAGATTCGAATTAGTTAAGACTTTATACCAAGAAATGGATGATAGATTGATTTCTCCAAACACGGTTACACAAAACGTGGTTTTGAGTGGATATGGGAAGGCTGGAATGTATGATGAAATGGAAAAGGTGCTGTCTAGTATGCTAGAGAGCACAACTTGTAAGCCTAACGTTTGGACCTGAACATTATCCTCCGTGTGTTTGGTAACAAGGGTCAGATTGATTTGGTGGAAATATGGTATGAGAAGTTCAGAAGCTTCGGAGTTGAGCCTGAGACTTGGACCTTTAATATTCTGATTAGTGCTTATGGAAAGAAGCGAATGTACGATAAGATGTCATCCGTGATGGAGTACATACGCAAGGTTCAGTTTCCATTGACAACCTCGACTTTCAACAATGTTATTGAGGCTTTTGCGGATGCTGGTGATGCAAAAAACATGGAGTTGACATTCAATTAGATGCGTACAGAGGATATGAGGACAGAAACCAAAACATTTTGTTGCCGTATCAATGGATATGCCAATGCAGGTATGTTCCATAAGGTTATCAGCTATGTCCAGTTGGTTGGAAAGTTTGAGATACCTAAGAATACCTTGTTCTATAATTCTGTTATTTTTGCCTGTGTCAAGGTGGATGATTTAATGGAGATGGAGAGGGTATATAAGCGGATGAAAGATGTGCAATGCCAACCAAATTCCAGAACTTTTAGTATCATGGTGGAGGCGTATAGAAAAGAAGGGATGAATGACATATATAATTATGCACATTTTATGAGGTTATCATTTTAGTTTCTATTTTGTTTTCGGTTCTTCTCGGTTGTTCTCAGACGGTTTTGCTCTGTTCTTAACATTTCCGTGACTTTCATAAAGGAATAGTATTTATGTTCTCTTATTTATGTTCATAGTATTGTTACAGGAAATAAGTGATGAAATGAAAGAAAGAAGAAAGAAGCAAACTCTATACATAGGTGGTTGAAGGGGTTATGCTCGCATGATGAGGATATTGTAATGTCTCTTTCTTTTGACATGAATTAAGGACTAAAATGATTGATAATTTTTTTTGTCTATAATCATTTTCTTTTTTTGTTAGAAAATAAGTACAGGAAAACGAATCGTTTCCAGAGTTGAGGTTTGGATACAAGCTCATAAGAAAAAAAAATGGTGAGCTAGTCATTATAAAGATTGCAAAAACCATTGTAAAAATTTTCTATGGATATAAAAAATATGTATATTTTTATATTATTATGATGTTGCATATTATTTTAATTTATAGGAAAATTTGGAAGAAATTAATAACGATTCATACTTGCCTCCAACTAATTTGAAAGAAGATGCGATATCAAAGGTATTGGGTCTGACAAATGTAGACAAGTAAAAGGTATAGGGAAAGGAGTAACTCTTGCATAATTATCCATTATAGCTCAAAGGGACAGCATTATTGACAAACTAAAACAAGAGCAAGCTGAGATGAAAGAAGAAATGGACAATATGAAGGGCTTACTCAATGAAGCATTAAAACAAAAGCAGGCTAGTATCAATATAATTAATTTAATATTTTCATGG
>JAOTIZ010000203.1:49258589-49274525 GCA_027123425.1 Erythroxylum panamense | reverse complement strand
AAAACAATTTCTAAATAAATAAAATAACAATTCTCTAAACAAATAAAATCAAGAATTTAATTTATCTCAATCAAATTAAAATAAATATATTTAATTAATAAACATCTTTCTTAATTATTTTTAAAAACGTTTTTTCAATTTCAAAAAATCTAATTAATTAATTTTAATCTAATTGAAAATAATTAATTTTAATTTAAGAAACAACTTTTTTAATTAATTAATTTCAATGTAATTGAAACTAATTAATTCTAATTTTAAAAACAACTTTTCTAATTAATTAATTTCAATCTAATTAAACTAATTAATTCTAATTTTAGAAACCAATTCTCTAAAATTAATTAGGAATCAATATAATTATTAATCTTAATAAAATAAAAAAATAATTGTCTTAATTTTGGAATTGAACTGACAAATTAATTTAATTTAATATTCCAACCTTTTGAAAAATTAAACTAAATTCTAATCTTCTGGCCATCTAGCTTCCATCTTAAAGAGCCACACTTTGGACAACTTTCCATTGGCAGAAGGATAGAAGGATTGTTTGGGTTTGGGAGAAAATCTATCATGTTATGCTCTTTCTCGTCTTCACTTGTCTTTTCTCCTCTTCCTTGCGATAATGACAACATCAATAATAAGAATATCATCAACAATCATCAAATGTTTTTTCTTCGATGTTCTTATCCCTTTACTAGAACTACACCCTCTTCTTCTTCTTCTTCCCAAAAGCAGCAGCGGCATTGGAAGCAAGGCCAATACCTAGGCATCACTGAAATTTCACGTTCCAAGAGAGCCCCCATTAAGAATCTTAAGAAGAAACTCGATCGCAAGTCTGATGCTAAGGCTTGGGCCAATATAGTCATTGAAGCTCTGTCCGATTCCATTCAAAAGAAGCAGTGGTCTCAAGCACTTGAGATTCTTCCTCCTTTGATTTTCTATTGACATTTCCATGTGTTTTTGACAATTGGGTCTTTGTAAAGTATCGATCTTTTTCTTCACTAGGTTTTCGAGATGCTAAAGCAACAACCTTTTTACCATCCAAAAGAAGGAACCTATATGAAGCTTCTGGTTCTATTGGGAAGATGTGTCCAGCCTCAATGTGCTCATCAACTATTCGATAAAATGCTTGAAGCAAGATTAGATCACCACTGCTCAACTTTATACTGCATTACTCATTGGTTATTGTCGCAACAATCTGATTGATCACGCTTTCTCCACTCTTAACTAAATGAAAACTCTTCCCCGTTGCCAGCCTAATGTTTTCACTTATAGTACCTTACTTAAGGCCTGCGTTGATGCTTCCAGATTCGAATTAGTTGAGACTTTATACCAAGAAATGGATGATAGACTGATTTCTCCAAACACAGTTACACAAAACGTGGTTTTGAGCAGATATGGGAAGGTTGGAATGTATGATTAAATGGAAAAGGTGTTGTCTAGTATGCTAAAGAGCACAACTTGTAAGCCTGACGTTTGGACCATGAACATTATACTTAGTGTGTTTGTTAACAAGGGTAAGATTGATTTGATGGAAAGATGGTATGAGAAGTTCAGAAGCTTCGGAGTTGAGCCTGAGACTCGGACCTTTAATATTCTGATTGGTGCTTATAAAAAGAAACGAATGTACGATAAGATGTCATCCGTGATGGAGTACATGCGCAAGGTTCAGTTTCCATGGACAACCTCGACTTTCAACAATGTTATTGAGGCTTTTGCGGATGCTGGCGATGCAAAAAACATGGAGCTGACATTCAATCAGATGCGTACAGAGGATATGAAGGCAGACACCAAAACATTCTGTTGCCTTATCAATGGATATGCCAATGCAGGTATGTTCCATAAGGTTATCAGCTGTGTCCAGTTGGCTGGAAAGTTTGAGATACCTGAGAATACCTCGTTCTATAATTCTGTTATTTCTGCCTGTGCCAAGGCGGATGATTTAATGGAGATGGAGAGGGTATATAAGCGGATGAAAGATGTGCAATGCCAACCAGATTCCAGAACTTTTAGTATCATGGTGGAGGCCTATAGAAAAGAAGGGATGAATGACAAGATCTATTACTTGGAGCTGGAGAAACAGGAAATGATTGCCAATGGCTCTGCAAAAGAGTAGGATACTAACTGGACTGCTGTTGATTGCTGATGGATGATCTAAAATCAAAACTGCTAATTTCACCTTCAGCAATTCATAATCTTTTGAAATGGGTTGGTGATTGGATGTTGGACTGGACCAGTTGAATCAGCTGTCTTTTTTTTTTAACCAAGTTGACGGGATAGATGATAATTTCAACCGCCCTCTTCCTGAATGCCCATCTTAAAACCAGGAACGGAGATGCGAAGTTCCATGTACATTACAGCTGTTGTTGTGATCATCTTTCGTTTAAGGAATAGTTGTCAAAATCAATTAAATTTAGTCATTAATTGCTATAAGCATTCAGGTATCTGTGTTTCTGCAAATGCAACTGGAAGAATAAAAGTTACGAATTGCTACAACTAGCACCTCTTCTCTCTGATTATTCTGTGGTTTTCCTCAAGGGAAATTATCAGTTCATGTATCATCATCAATCAAACAACTTGGAAGAAAGAAATTACATATTTGATAACTCCTCAAATCTCATTTAGAATCTCACTTTCCATAAGTGTCTCGAGTTTCAGATTAAAATATACAATCGTCTGGTCTGCTGTGACGACTAGAATTGATACTGCATAAAACAAATCCAGTTTAAGTTCTTATTAGTACTCGGAAACTTCCCGAGTTCCAAGTGGCATTTAGAGAAAAAGTTATATGAAGAAGCTGACTTACCATATTTTCAGTGTGTTCAAGAAAGTCAAGGCCATCAACTTTTATCTGTTATGACTCATGAAGAGTTCGTTTGATGTTTGTTATCTTCCTAGTCTTCAAGAATCAAACTGAAAAAAGAAAAGAAAAAGCACATAATCAGCAAGATGTGTAAGAAGACAAGACACAACATTATCGAACATCAGCAATCTCGTTTGACTTTTTCATTCAATATTCAGCTGACAATAAGATTAAGGCTCATTTCCCATTGCTGACCAATAAGATGACGCATTGCCTTGCCATACCTCATCCAGTGCAGGTTTCATCTCTTTTGTCTTACTTGAAACTCGTTCAAATGATTAACTAAATATGTGCACGCATCTCCATATGTATATATATGCTCAAGACTCATTGTCTGTCTCTAAACCTTCCAACCTGTTAATCCTACAATGGCCCAGCTGGCTGGCCCCGATAGGATTGAGTCACTAAGGGTCGAGTTGGCTGAGCTTGGAAGAAGCATCAGGTCCTCTTTTAGGGCTAATGTGTCCAGTAGTTTTCGCAGTGTCTCAAGTGTAGTCTCTGGTCACCATAGTAATGTAGTAGATGATGAAGATCGCTTGCAGTGGGAAGCTGTTGAGAGGTTGCCAACTTTTGAACGTATTACAACTGCATTATTTGAAGGGAAAGATGGTACAGCTGGAACTGGAAATGCAAGTGGAAAAAGAATAGTTAACGTTGCTGAACTTGGAGCTCAAGATCGTCATATGTTGATAGAGAAACTTATCAAACACATCGAAATTGACAACCTGAGATTATTGCAGAAAATTAGAAACAGAATTGATAAGTACTGATCTGAATGATATGCGCATAGTTCAAGCCTTCATACATGTATGCACATAAATTTAGGATCTGTCAAGTTTAACCATCGATTATTTGCAGAGTTGGTGTAAAATTGCCCACTGTGGAAGTAAGATACAAAAATCTTAGCGTTCAAGCAGAGTGTCAACTAGTTCATGGCAAGCCTCTCCCTACTCTTTGGAACACCACAAAGAGTATTTGTTCGGTAAGTACCTGCATGCAATGTTAATGCTCTCTCTAGATTAGTTCTTCCAAGAAGGAAACTGCAGGGTTCCACTTGAATAAATTGTTTTTTCTTTTTTCAATCCAGAAGGTTAGCTCTATGAATGATTTCCCAAACACTGATCAATCCCCTTGTCTTGGTGGTCACCGAGCTGTGTTTTTAAGTCTGTTGACTTCTTATGGTGATCTATACAGCTCAAATTTTCACAATCACTTTGAGCTTTCTTCCTGTGGCAGGGGTTCTTAAATCTGCCGTTTTCTGAAGAAAAAGCCAAGATAACCATTCTAGAGGACGTCAGTGGTTCTATCAAGCCTGGAAGGTAGTCTTCAAATTTTGCTAGCTTTTGTGAGTTTGATTAATCACTCAATAGGCATAGCTACAGGTTACCCTTTTTCCTAATAAGCCAGACCAGTGTACTTACATGGTAGAGAAATGACGGAAACGTTTTGAAAAGTAAATTCACTTACATTAAAGGATTCATTTTGCAGGATGACTTTATTGCTTGGCCCTCCAGGGAGTGGCAAAACCACTATGTTATTGGCGCTTTCTGGGAAACTAAGCCATTCTTTGAAGGTTTTTTAATGCTTCCACAAGTTGGTGACGTTTGTTGCATAATACATTTTGTTCCATGGCTGTCAAAGGATTCATGTGAAGATCTATTCTTTCACTAAAAAACTATATGCCCATCTGCATATCGTTTGTTACTAAAAACTATGACTTATTCTTTGCTTGACAGCCATTTTCTGAATGTCTTTTCCTGTCTTGAGACTCGTATATCGTTCCCTATGTTTGTTCTACAGGTTTCTGGGGAAATATCTTACAATGGTTACCAAATGGATGAGTTTGTTCCTCAGAAAACCTCTGTTTATATAAGCCAATATGACCTTCACATTCCTGACTTGACAGTCAGGGAAACAATTGATTTCTCGGCATGGTGTCAGGGTATAGGAAACCGAGCCGGTAAGTATGCTTAGTGCAGAATTTGTCAATTTCAGTTTTAGAGATGCTAAGAACCATTCCCCCTACTCGCTATGAGTTTCAAGGAAACCATTATGTTTTCATTTGAAGCAAAATGAACACATTAAGAAACAGTTTAGCGTATATCCTTCTCAGCTCCTGTTCTTTCTTCTTCTCAGATATTTTATACTCAGTATGTTAGTTTCAATTAATTTGTTAATCAACTTGGTTGAGGTTCACATATATGTGCATTTCGAACTGTATGGCCTACGTAGTTTCGATCTTAAGTTAGGATCAAATTGAAATGTTAGGACTATAGAATTTAGTTGCATCTCAAATTTAAGCATTTCTTGAGTGCAACTTTCTCTTGATACAATGATTACCACTTTTGATTTTTTTCCTTTGTGTAAAAGATTTTATGAAGGAAGTCATTAAGAGGGAAAAGCAAGAAGGGATAATCCCAGAGCCTGATGTTGATGCTTACATGAAGGTAATAATACATTCACCAACTGGGAATTCCAGAACTTCAAAAAGTATGATATTTTGTGCCCTCATTGTACTTCTTTGTCCCCAAAAAATGTTTGTAATGATTTTTCTGCAAAATTCAGTTTTCTCTACTTATGCTGAGAAAACTAAAATAGCTTGAACTAACTTTTAACAAGGTTTGATGTTTAAAATAATGATTCTGAAGTTATAAAAAGAGCTTTGATTACTAGAATAATGAAAAGCTTTTCCTCCATTATGAGTCTCTTATTTTAGCAATTATGTGAATTCACAACCATTTGTCACCATGACTGGAAGGTTATAATGCAGGCAATATCTGTTGAGGGTCTGGAAAGTAGCCTTCAGACGGATTACATCTTGAAGGTACTTTAATGGTTTATTCTTTAATGTTTGAATCTTTCAAGTGCTTTTTTGATTCAGATTTGGTACATGGTTGGCAATATTCGTTATTCTTCTTCTTCATTCTTTCAGATTCTAGGACTTGATATTTGTGCCGATACACTTGTCGGAGATGTCATGAGAAGAGGCATCTCTGGGGGTCAGAAGAAACGGTTGACTACAGGTAGCATATATAAGAAAAAGGACTCCCCTAGTTAAGAGTAGATTTCAGGGTTCTTGAGAAATCATTTCCATTAAAGTGCTTAACTTCAATATGATTTCCAGTTGTAGAATTCTTTTATTTCTTCTGTATTTCTCTATATATCTGAGGAGTAACAACCAAGTATGAACCTGTTTACCAGTCCAGCCTACTTTCTTGAACTTTAACTTCTTCTAAGAGCTTTATCTTATGTTTATATAGGAGAGATGATTGTAGGACCCAGTAAAGCTCTATTTATGGATGAAATTTCCAATGGCTTAGACAGTTCCACCACATTCCAGATTGCAGCCTGTTTGCAGCATTGGGTGCACTTAACTGATGCCACAGCATTGATTGCACTCCTTCAGCCAGCACCAGAGACCTTTGAACTCTTTGACGATATCATTCTGATGGCAGAAGGGAAGGTCATTTACCACGGTCCACGCTCTAACATCTGTAAATTCTTTGAGGATTGCGGGTTTAGATGTCCTCAAAGAAAAGCAGTTGCAGACTTCCTTCAGGAGGTAAGTTGGTAGATTTCAGATCACCAACAGAGATCATTACTGAACAAGAAATTGGAGTTGTCTTACTGTTCTGATCTCCAGGTAATATCTAGAAAAGATCAAGAACAATATTGGTACCATGCAGAACAGCCTTATAGTTATGTTTCGGTTGACGAATTCATGAAGAAATTCAGAGAATGTCGGTTTGGGAAAAAGTTAGAGGAGGAGCTTTCTAAGCCATTTGACAAACCTGCTAGGAACATGAGTAACTTGGCTTTCAAAAGATATTCATTGTCAAAATGGGAACTGCTCAAAGCCTGCACAAAGAGGGAACTTCTTCTAATGAAAAGGAATTCATTTACATACGTGTTCAAATCATCGCAGGTAACTTCCTGTATGCTTATCAGAAGTTTTATGTCTTTATGTTCCTTGTCCTGAAAACATTTCTACTTTCTGCCTCTCCTGCAGCTAGTGATTGTTGCTTCAATCACCATGACAGTTCTGCTGCGCACAAGAATGTCTATTGATGTGATCCATGGGAATTATTACATGGGAGGCTTATTTTTTGCACTAGTTATATTGATAGTTGATGGATTTCCAGAAGTGCAAATGACTGTCTCAAGACTTGCAGTTTTCCATAAACACAGAGAGTTCTGCTTTTACCCTGCATGGGCTTACGCAATTCCTGCTGCTCTGCTTAAAGCACCACTGTCCTTCTTGGAATCTCTTGTTTGGACGTCACTTACTTACTATGTAATAGGTTATAGTCCTGAGGTTGGAAGGTAAGATACAGATGAGTTTAAGATTAGCTTATAAAAACTGCAGTTTACTACAGTTATTACTCATGTATAATTCATATCATCTCTACTGTTTCTTTCAGGTTCTTCAGCCAATTTCTGATACTCTTTCTGATACACATGACGTCAATATCCATGTTCCGTTTTCTCGGCTCCCTCTTCCAATCTGCAGTTTCTTCAATGACCGCAGGAACCATCTCTATACTGCTTGTTTTAATATTTGGTGGCTTCATTATCCAAAAACGTGAAGTATCCTATTGCTCCTATAGTGATTTTTCCATAAATATTTTCAGATAACATGAGTGAGCAGTTTGTTCTATTGCATTGCAGCCTCCATGCCTGTTTGGTTAGCTTGGGGATTTTGGATCAGTCCCGCGACTTATGGGGAGATAGGCTTGACGGTGAACGAATTTCTTGCTCCCCGGTGGCAAAAGGTAGAATATTCATCTCCTGGAAACTTTCTTTTCACCCAATGTGTAAGCTACAAGTCCATCGTTTTAGAATTTGTATAAAGTTGGAGAATGAAATAAAGTTTATGAATGCTTTTAAAAATTTTCAGTCACTTTCCTTTCCTTTCCCATTATCATTTCCAAAAACAAAATTTCAGAATTGCTTCTTATAGGCAGCAGAACTGATTTACTTTGTGATTTTGTTCACACATACAGATTGTGTCTGATAACACAACACTAGGGCACCAATTGCTAGAAGCTCGTGGATTGAACTTTGATGCTCATCTTTATTGGATATCAGCTGTTGTCTTAATTGGATTTACAGTGCTTTTCAACGTTGGTTTTACTTTGGCCTTGACCTTTGTGAAACGTAAGCACGTTCACTGCTCAGTACTTCTTTCTGAAAGACAGTATTCTAATGCTTATGGTAATGCTCAATCAGCTCCAGGAAACTCTCGAGCTATTATTTCTTTTGAGAAGTACAATCAGCTGAAGGGGAAAACAGATACTGGAAATGTTTTTGACAAAGAAAAGACAACACCTGGAGATCATCCTAATTCTACTACAGGATCTACAACGGGTGAGTTTATCTCTATATAGTAATGGAGTTTCATGTGGTAAAAATTTGTTTGTAAAGAAGCTGATGACTCTCCATGAAACTTGGGAGATCAGGCATGAGTTCATTATCTTGCCCATTTAATGGTTGCTATGTACAATTTTGCAGGAAGAATGGTTCTACCTTTTGAGCCCCATCTTGTGACATTTCAGGAAGTGCAGTACTATGTTGACACCCCTGTGGTAATTGTAACAAAATAGAGTCATTTTCTTGTTATCATCAGAAAAATTCCAGCAACTTATGTCAACTGATTTTCAATTTGCATGTTTTCAGGAAATGAAAAAACGAGGTTTTGAAGGGAAGAAGCTCCAACTTCTCTCTGACGTTAACGGTGTTTTTAGACCTGGAATTCTAACAGCACTGATGGGAGTTAGTGGAGCTGGGAAGACAACTCTTATGGATGTTCTTTCTGGCAGGAAAACTGGAGGTATTATTGAAGGAGATATCAGAATTAGTGGATACCCCAAGGTTCAGGACACATTTGCTAGAATATCTGGCTACTGTGAGCAAACAGACATACACTCCCCTCTAGTTACAGTTCAAGAATCTGTCATTTTTTCTGCCTGGTTGCGGCTCCCGTCTGAGCTTGATTCGAAAACTAAATCTGTATGTTGTTCTTAGACAATAGAAACTACAATATCTTTATATTTTCAATGTTGAAGACCAAGAGTTGCATTGAAGTCTGAAACTTCCTGGTAATTTTCTTACAGGAGTTTGTGAATGAAGTCCTTGAAACTATTGAGCTAGATGGAATTAAAGATTCCTTAGTTGGCATGTCAGGGACTGACGGCTTATCTACTGAGCAGCGCAAACGACTAACTATTGCTGTGGAGCTTGTTGCTAATCCATCTTTCATATTTATGGATGAACCTACTACAGGTTTAGATGCAAGAGCAGCAGCAATTGTCATGAGAGCAGTGAAGAACATAGTTGAAACAGGAAGAACAATTGTTTGCACCATCCATCAACCCAGTATTGATATCTTTGAGGCATTTGATGAGGTAAATATTGTTGGTAACTTAATTTCTTTCTGGTAATCATAAGAACAGAAGCCATTCAATATGTCATCCGATGCCAAACTATTCCATTTGCTAGAATGAATATCACTGGCAAGCATGAAGACCTGTCTTTGCTAGTATAGGCATATAAGGAGAGGATGAATGGATGTTGTAATTATATGAATCACCATCTATTGAACTCTTACCTAATCTTCAAAAGATTTTTTCTTCTTCTAGAATTTGTAGGATAAAGATAAGAAAATCAACAGAAAAGAAGTTGACATTTTAAAGAAAGAAAATGAAGTATCTAACCTACAATCATTTTCTCTTTAAATTTGCACTCACAAAGCTTGGATGAAAAGGAATAGGAAAATCGTGTTTAACCTGGTTTCTTATACCCAATGCATTTCAGAAACAGTAAATCGATATTTATCTGATGCATATTATTTCTTAATCCAGCTGATTCTGATGAAAGTCGGTGGCCTCATTATCTATGCGGGGCCATTGGGTCAGCACTCCAGCAGAGTGATCGAGTATTTTGAGGTCAGGATTAAAGCTCATATTTATCTTGATTGGTGCCTTTCCACATCTAATCTTCCATCAATATTATCTAACTATGGTGTTCCAACTCATTGCATAGAGTATTCCTGGGGTTCCAAAGATTAAAGACAACTATAATCCAGCAACATGGATGCTGGAGGTCACCTCTATATCAGCAGAGGCTGAACTTGGTGTAGATTTTGGACAAATATATCGACGGTCCACCTTGTATGAGTAAGCAACATCAAGCTCTAAGTTAACCGAGTATTGACAAAAAAGTTTCTATCATTTCCAATTAATAATCTTATGCCTGTCTAGGTATGTGGTCATAGTTCCTGACCTATTCTGTATGCTGCTACAGGGAGAACCAAGAGTTGATCAAGCAACTAAGTTCGCCAACTCCTGGTTCTACACCATTGCAGTTTCCCACTCGTTTTTCACAGAACGGATGGGAGCAATTGAAAACATGCTTGTGGAAACAGAACTTGTCCTACTGGAGAAATCCTTCACACAACCTGATGCGCCTTGCCTTTGTTGCAGCCACCTCCATTCTGTTTGGCCTACTTTTCTGGCGACAAGGAACAAAAATGTAAGTCCTTACGTTGTTTTCCACGTTTTCACAAACTTACAAAGTCCTAGAATCTTTATAACCTTTGGCTGTTTTTCCCCCTGTAGTCGGAACCAGCAAGACATGTTTAACATTTCTGGAGTAACATACACTGCCCTGATCTTTTATGGTATAAACAATTGCTCTAATATTGTACCATTTGTAGCAATGGAACGGGCTGTTCTTTACAGGGAGAGATTTGCAGGAATGTATTCCTCTTGGGCGTATTCTTTCGCACAGGTTAGGACTTGCAATGTTTTGTTTCAGTTCTGTCATGTTTATCCTGGGCCTTTCAAGTCATAAGAGAGTCTCATTCAGGAATCAGATATATATCTAACCTTGGTGTCTTTCTTGACTCGTGGCTATTTATTTTTTTAGGTTCTAGTTGAGGTTCCATATTTGATCAGTCAGGCAATAATATACGTGATCATCGCATATCCTATGATCGGTTACCAGTTATCTGCCTATAAGATATTCTGGTCGTTCTATGTGATGTTCTGCACATTACTAAGCTTCAACTACATTGGAATGCTGCTAGTATCAGTTACACCAAATATCCAAGTGGCTTTCATTTTGTCATCATCAGTATACACAATCCTGAACTTGTTTTGCGGCTTCTTTGTACCTAAACCTGTAAGTTGACAAACAAAGAAACCTATCATTTTTCATTAAGAAGTTTCTTTGCATCCTTGCTTGCAATTCCGCTGTTTTGGTGACGAGTGACCAAATTCCCTGCAGTTTTTCTGTTTTCAACCCTGAAACTAAGTATGCAAATGGTACCACATTTATGCAAATAGTACCATATTCAGGAATCCTAAGAACCAGTAGGTTTGATTTTGTTCAGCATCCTGCATGGTCTTCTGATTCAGGAAAATTTTCTCATTTCTTTCTTTTTGACATTGTGAGATGGTGAGAAATGAAAGGCTTACACTAGAATGAATTGTTGGTTGTTGCAGCGTATTCCTAGCTGGTGGCTTTGGTTATATTATCTGAGTCCAACATCATGGGCAATCAATGGGGCGCTCACCTCTCAATATGGTGACATAAACAAAAAGATGACAGCTTTTGGCCAGACAACAACCATTGCTGATTTCCTAAAAGATTACTTTGGGTTTCACCATGACTTCTTGGGTGTTGTTGCTTCGGTACTTATCATCTTCCCTGTCATTACTGCTTCTCTTTTTGCCTATTTCATAGGAAAACTGAATTTCCAGAGAAGGTAAATAGTATGCAAGTGCCTCTAGATGGATTATGATTGAATTGCCAGCCTGTGGCCATAATTAAGATAGACTGACCACTTTACAGAAGTAATACAGAGCAACTTCGGCTGGATGATGTTTGTCTGCAATGAGGGAAAATATTTATAAATAGAACATTAAGTCCTTTCTGCAATTTATAACTCATTATATCGTTATCATACCATTGAAACAGAAACAGAAACAGTAACAGATTGATTCTTTTAATGAATACAGAGAGATACCAAAATTTCTTTCTGCAATTTATAACTCATTATATCATTATCATACCATTGAAACAGAAACGGAAACAGATTGATTCTGTTAATGAATACAGAGAGATACCAAAATTCACTTCTTGAAGTTCTGGTGTGAATGAATGCTTCTCTTTACTCCCTATTATTAGCTCTTCCTGAGTGGAAGAAACAACTTATTGAATACATCATGTTTCTCATCTGTTCTTCCCTCAGAATACAAATTTTTCCATCTTTTAAATAACATAAGAACTTAAAGAACAATTAAACTGAGAACTTGCTAAAAGTTTGATGCAATAGCAGATAGATAGAAGAAGCTAGCTTCATATTAATGCCATATAGTTTCGACATTAATTAAGCTTGGACCTTGTCCCACCTGAGGGGTTTCACCAACTCCCATGTGAAGTCAGCATCATCCCTGCCAAAGTGCCCATACGCAGCAGTCTTCAAGAATCGGCCATTGCCACCTCTCCTGAGGTCAAGATTGATGGAAATCATACCAGGCCTGAAGTCAAAGTTCTCTTTCACAATCTTGAGGATATCCTTGTCAGGAATTTTTCCAGTACCATATGTGTCTACAAACACAGACAGTGGCTCGGGAACACCAATTGCGTAAGAAACCTGAACAATGCACCTCCTTGCTAGTCCACTGGCCACAACACTCTTTGCGGCCTGTCTAACTATGTAGGCTCCACTCCTATCCACCTTGGTTGGGTCCTTGCCGGAGAAGGCACCACCACCATGAGCACCCCATCCTCCATAAGTGTCAATGATGATCTTGCGACCAGTGAGACCGGCATCACCGTGAGGACCACCAATGACAAAGCGGCCTGAAGGGTTGAGATGGAAGATGGTCTTCTCATCCAAGTACTTCTCAGGAATGACAGATTTGATCACATGCTCCTTCAAATCAGCAGCAATTTCATCATTGGTGACTGTCTCATCATGTTGTGTGGAGATGAGTACAGTGTGGACACGAACAGGAACCATCGCACCATTATCATTGTAATACTCAACAGTAACCTGAGTTTTGCCATCAGGCCTCAACCATGGACAAGTACCATTCTTCCGGACCTCGGTAAGTCGAGAACCAAGCTTGGTAGCAAGAACATGACTCAAGGGCATAAGCTCAGGGGTCTCATCGGTGGCATAGCCAAACATGTGGCCTTGATCACCAGCACCAATCTCCTCAGGTTGCTTAGTTAAGTGACCGTGGACACCCTGAGCAATATCAGGGCTCTGTTGCTCAATGTTCACAAGAACCTTGCAATTGTCTGCATCAAGACCAACATCATCAGATGTGAATCCAATTGAGCGGCAAGTGTCACGCACAATCGCCTCATAGTCCACATTAGCCTTGGTGGTGATCTCTCCGAAAACCATGACCATGTTGGTCTTGGTGCATGTCTCGCAAGCCACCTTACTGTCAGGGTCCTGTTCCAAGCAAGCGTCTAGTACTGCGTCAGAGATCTGGTCGCACAGCTTGTCTGGGTGTCCCTCGTTCACAGATTCGGAGGTGAATAGAAAGGTCTCCATTTCTTTCAAGCTGAAACACGACATAAAAAATCACCATCACAAGACCAAGCAAAATGACCAGTTCCTCCAAAGACGATGCATGTTATTGCACAACGCACTTCAAAAAGAGAGAGACTGAAACTTTACACTTCAAAAAGGAAAAGATTAAACTTTGCAACTCAAGAGAGTAAAAAGATTGAATCTTTGCTAGATTCGTTGAGAAGTTGGAGAATGGAAGCAGCAAGGAAGTTGAATAAGTACAAGTGATTTACGTTTAGATCTAAAGCTAAAATCAGTAGAAGAACATGAACAACCATAATCAATACATCACCGAACATAGATCACAAACAAGCAAAAATGATAAACACAACATGAATAAACCTGCACATAGCATGTTACAGACTTGCTCACATCTAGACCACAAAGAAGCAAGTAAAGCAGGAGCAGAAATAACCAGGACCAGAAAGCAACAAATGGAAACAAGAACCAACCAAGGAGAAACAAAACTAGAAGGAGAGCAAGGACAGAAGATGGAGGAGAACCTTAGATAGGTGGTAAGGAAGTACAGAATAAAGGTCTCTTTCCACTCAGAAGAAGAAGTGAAGAGGAGACCCGATGGTGTGGCAGTAGAAGCGAGAACGATCGTATATATAGCGAGAGAGTGAAAAAGAGGGCACGTGGTGTTTTAACATGACATGAGTTGAATCTGGACCGTTGATCAGAGGTCAAAAATCGTAGAGGCAGTCGGTGACGGTGGCTGGCTGAGATGCAGATGAAACGCGTATGTATTATTAATAATAATTAACTAATAATCTCAATCTCACCAACCAATGGTGAATTTGATGATGGAGCGCCACCACCGCACTTGACTTGGCGACAGCTAGAGTTGGTCGGAGTTTTTGACCATTTACCTTTCCACAGATTGAGTCATGTCCACCAACTCAGCTGTTTAGACTCAGCCACCTCTTTCTAAGTAACTTCCAAGTCCATTATGTCTTCTGTTTGTTTCAGGTTTTTATAAAAATGAAATATTTTCAGAATTTAACTTAGAATCTAAGATATTTCTTCTTTGAATCGAAGGTTGAATTATCGAACATCATGTGCATGCCTTAAACCCAGGGCCTACAATAATGTTTGGATGTCCTTTTCCTGCTATTACAGCCATAACATTTTAGATTGTCATTACTAGAATGAAGTTGTGAACCTCCTGTCCTGTCCTGTCAATGTTCTAATGATCATTCAGGATTCAAGAGGAGCAAGTGAAAGGTAATCCTGAAACCATGAAATTTTCTTCATTTTCCTGTCCAGCAAATAAACACATGACAGCTTCATTCAAATGGACGGTAGCTTATAAATAAACTTTGTCCCCTTTTCTAACCACATGTTTGATAATTTCCCATGGCCATGGACAATCCCTACCACACCTTCAATCATTTGGCAGAAGATTCTTACTTTGTCATGGTGAAAGAAGGCGAAAGTTTATCTTAACTACGACAAAAACCTCGACTTTGAGATTGAAAGCGAAGCCCAAGAGAGAAAGGAATCGGCAGGCTGAATTCAAGAATAAGGGCATGGGCTGAAGCGCGTATCTCGCAAGAATCCATGGAAGCCCATTGAAGAACCTGGCAAGGCCATGTGATGTGAGATGGAAGCGGAAGGAAGGTGTGAGTTGTCCTAGTGTTTTCCGTAACAAACTTACACGACAATCAAGCTCCTCTAGCTGTCTCAAATATGCCTACGCATACGCACCCTCGTTTTCAGCTCGTCTCCGAGTAATTATAACGGATACCCACAACAGCATAAACGTCTCCTTTCAATCTTTTCAACTTCTTCTCTTTTTTCCCTTTAGACACCGACACCGTCAATCCATGGGCAAGATTGAGTCTTTCAAGCAGGAGTTCGCTTTTGGTTGGTCTTACATCTCCAAGTTTGTTGCTTTCATTGCTTTCTGCTACTTTCTTTGGCAATAAGCCACCCGACGTTAGAAATCATATATATTTGTTTACATTTAACGTCTATGGTTATGGTGTAGATGAGCGACTCCAAGAATCTAACAAGATAATCAAGAAATACCCAGATCGAGTTCCTGTAAGTTCCTCATTTACACTTGCATTTCTTATATTCCGGAGCTCCTGTTTTGTGCATAATATGAAATGTCTCTGTATAAAGATACAGAGTTTCTCCCCCCGTGTCTCTGGTCGAGTGTTTCAACTTTCAATTAAGCATATGCAGTGATCATGTCTGAAACACGATGTTCATCAGGTCTGGTTTGATGTTCAGCCTATTACAATTAGGAGTCATCTCTTATCTATTGAATGCAACTGTTGAAACTGGAAAATGAAGTAATACATCATTTTCTCATGTATATTATGTGTCAAAAGATAACTTTCTGGATGTCCATCGATTCTCTTTGATGTGAGCAGGAGTAAGGATCTTGAGAAGATGACGAACTCCGAGTCTATTGGAGGAGAGTTTAATGGGATTGAGCCCAAACTAATCCACTTAACTCAAATCCTTGGACCGGATA
>JAOTIZ010000203.1:49226560-49258489 GCA_027123425.1 Erythroxylum panamense | reverse complement strand
TAGAAATCAAACCTTGTGTATCCTTTATTGTCTTGTTTGTTGAATTCCAAATATCTATCCTTTTTATGTCCTTTAGGTCAAAACCCCATAAGACAAAATACCCATTGAAATCATCATCCTATCGACGTCGATCTTTCCGCGGAGCGCGTCACTCTTAGCGGCGCATAAGTTGGCAAGACGAAGTTTTTCTGCCTGGAATTATTGTTTTCTTGGGAATCAAAACGATAGTATGTGTATAAGTTGAATAAAGAACTCGTGGCTGCTGCGGCCAACAGACATAACTATCGTTATTGCTGAATGTTACTGTAAACTCGAAATGGAGGCCAACAGATGCACTGTATCACTTAAGCCGTTGGATACAGTCTCCTGTTACAACCTGTTCTCGCTTCAAAACAACAGTTAAGGCTGAAGTAGTGGATGCTTTGAAATCTCATTAAAATAAAATATAGGTTTCCGGAGGCCAAATGCAAGATGTTTACACCCAGTTATCAAACAATTTGTCTCTGCAAACCTTCTCTGGCTCATCAGAACTAAATCTGATTCCTTTTTACTCCTCTTTTCAGGTTATTCTTGAAAGATATTCGAAAGCAGATCTGCCAGAAATCGAGAAGAAAAAGTAGGTCCTAGTCTCATTATCCAATGCAAAAGTTTCTTCTTCTTCTAAAATTTATAATCAACTTAACCTTCCTTCTTAAAGTAGCACATCTTTGTTTCTGATCTCAATGATTCTAATCGCGCGTCTGATCCCTTGTTCAGTTATGATGATACTTTTTTCGGTTATTACTTATCTATCTCTCTGGCTCTTATCCATATTAGTCATCAGAGTATCAGTTGTTATTACATTGAGAAGACTTTTTTTGAAAAATACATTGAGAAGACTTGTGTGAAGAACTTCCATTGTTTACTGATGATTGCTCTGAGACATGCCTGCTTTTTTCCTCACTCTTCCGGTTAAGAGGATGCCATCTTTACTTTGAATTTCCTGTATTACAAACAGATACCTTGTTCCCCGAGACATGACAGTAGGACAATTCATCCATATGCTAAGTAGCAGGCTGCATTTGACTCCTGGAAAAGCTTTGTTTGTGTTTGTGAAAAATACTTTGCCTCAAACAGGTACCAATACTTTTCCAGTTCCTATAACCTTGTAATGCAGTTCAAACAAACAATTTCCTTGATATATTTCGTAGCTCTTAAACTCGCATTTCACGTTTATCTCAGCAAGTCAAATGGACTCGATTTATGAATCTTGCAAGGATGATGACGGATTTCTTTACATGTGCTACAGCACGGAGAAAACCTTTGGTTAGTCTGTATCATTCTTTATCCCGACTCTCTGATGTCTACCTTCATTCTACTGTACAGTTGTTTACGTTGACATCTGCCTGGCTTACCACTGTCCATGTAATCTCTATGGTGTTTTCTATCATGTGAACACCTGTAACTTAATCTTATTGGAATTGTTAGCAGACAAACAGATAGATGCTCAAGTAATGCCTGTTTTGAGCATTTAATTGTCAATAATATATTTATCATCTGATTCTAAAGAAAAAAGTTGCAAGTGTTGAAATATAGACTGAAGATTCATGCAAGGATAGAGATTTTACCATTGGAAAAAGACCATCTTCATCATCTGCAAAATACTAATCATTAACCTTAAAAGCTGCAAATGCAATTGGCATCCTGAGAAAAGTTGACCAGAGATTGTGCTACACATTTCTGTAATGTCGTTAATTTTGTTATCGTTACAACATAATCTCTCTATTCTACGACAAATTAAACCTTACCTCATGCTAGAACAACCGGCCTTTCCTAGCACCTGACTTCCGGCATCACAACGAGTAAATGTCTTCAGACAAACCTTCGCAGTCCTTGTTGTCAGCTTGAAGCACTGTACCATCAAGTAGCTGCAAGAGAAAAGCATGAACACACCACCCTGAACCATACTTGTTTTCAAGACAAAAAGAAGGAAAAAAGCTAGTTAAGATGCATACAATAACAGGTGAATGGTTTTTCATGTGCAGATAGTTCGTCATATCATATACACGAGTTCAAGAAAGGCCAGAAATAAATACTAGAATAGTAATATAAAAGGTTTTGACATTTTATCACTGGATCCGCAAGGAAGAGTAGATATCGATTCCTTAAACCTTGGAACTCGCGACCACTCAAAGGAACCAAAGTCAACGTTAGTTTTGCTTAAGAAAAGTAAACTAGTAAATATATACATGTACTACCATCCCGTTTTCGTGTTACAAGGGCAAGCCTGAGCTAATGTTCTTCTAGAGAGGTTTACGCATCACGCATGCAATGAAAAGAAAAACAAAGATTCCTAACTAGCTTTGCAAAACATTTCCTACCATGTCTCAACCATGAGTCTCTTGTTACAAATCTTACATCAACTTCACAGCTAATCAGCATCTTTCTGTCCTCATAAGTCTCTGCTAAGCAGACAATAAGAATAAACTAAGAGCTACAAAAATCACAACAAAAGCATCACCACAAATCATATTCAAACTATACACAATCGTCTAACAACAAATTCTCAAGTAACCATCTTCACTTCCAACCACAAAGAGCCTTGAGAAGGGCAGAATGCTTATGCTAGATAATATTGATAAGTTTTTCCCTCCATGATCGGCCACGTACAGCTTCTGTGGTTTTATCTGTCCCTGCCCTTCCTGCCACAAATCAAAAAATATCATGAACTCATATATCCACAGTGGACAAAGGCATCAAACATTCAATGCCCTCTACACTGTCAAATTCCACTTCATTTGTGGTGTAATTGTGGCCCCTTTAACAGAACAGAAACAAAATAAGTGTACATGGAAGAAACAAAATAATCATGTCACTGGAAATCATAGATAGGGTAAGAGCGTATGGTAAAATTTTCAAGTCTTTGATGCAAGTCATGAGTTGGACATGTACAAAGAAAAATGTTCACAACATACCTCTTCTGAAGACCAAGACAGAGTGGAAAGCCCAATTTTATTTCTGGAAATTGAAATCACATCTTGACCCCATACAGAGAAACCAGATATAGCATCTGTATGACCTTTGTAGACAATTGGCTGTCGGGGGAAATTCCTGCAAAGATAATATAACCTGGCACTTTAGATTGCAAATTCTAGGCAAATCAGAACATGGGGAAAGACTATATTGATTGACAACTCATAAATAGAGGCGAAGAAAGTCCTTTTATGAATGAAGCAAGGTTTGATGTCTAAGGTGAAAAGGATGTTAGGATTGTCCAAGCTGACTAAGGTGAAATACTCTTGACAAATCGTTTTGTAGGGAAACAAGCAATTAACCACAGACAAGCAAACATTGTTAGCCACTTATTCGAATGATGCTTCAATTGTTGTAAGAATGAAATCTGAAAGTAGTAATTAAGAAAATTTGAGATGCTGGACTACTTGCCCTTAAAGTGAGACTATATACGCAAATTAAAGTTTTTCTAACAATACCTTCGCAGGTCCCAAATTCGTAAAGTCCTGTCATGAGAGCTGGAAACAAGCAAATGCTCCTCTGGTGCAGCCAACTGTACACATGAAATGTTAGAAGGATGGCCCATCAAATTTAATGCAGTTATTCTGTTTGGCAATTTAATGATACCTTTGTCACATATCCATCATGAGCTCTCCAGAAGGCAACAACGTTTCCACTTCTTGAATCAAACAACCTGCAGTGACCAGAACTAAATCCAGCTGCAATCCAAGATGGTGAAGGAAAAGCTCCATCCGCTGTAGTTGAGTCGGATCCACAAGAGCATATGGTAGAGACAAGAGAAGTGAAAGAAGATTCAAAAGATTCACCCTTCCATAGATGAAGCTTTTCACCTCGGGCAACATCAATAAACCTGAAAGAAAAATTTCCAGTTTAAAACCTGTGCCTCCCCTCATTTTGCTACATTATGTCCGGTTTGTGGAAATTCACCTGAGAGAACCATTACCAGTACCAACAACAAGCCTTTCAACAAACTCTAAGTGGTGCATACAAGTGTATAAGCTTCCATCAAAACCACTAGTTAACAATCCACTGGATAACGTGTTAGCATTCAGCATGTTGGGATGTTCCATACTAGTCCTTGATGCAAAAGATGAAGGGCTCACGAGATGCGTAATATCTACTGACGGTTCAGAAAAAACTGATATTACTTTTCCTGTTCTGCTATTCCAAACATGAATCGTACCATCACAAGATGCTATCCTTCCAGTAGATGATAATACACAAATGTCATTTACAGCCTGAAAATTTGGTGAGCAATTAGAGGCCTATTTATCACCAATGCATACCTAGTGAAAATAAAGTACTTTACAATCAATTTAACTATGGATGTCCAAGTAACAATTTCAGTACTCTCGAAATAGAAAATCTAGGACTTGAATTAGTCCATTAGCCTGCAATAGATAACAGATATATTTGAAAAGGTGACCAGAAAATGTTGTTTACTAGTTTTTCTAATTCCAAAGTGACACCTACATTAAACAAATGCTTTAAAGGTCAAGTTTTTCATCAGGCATAAGCACTGAATCAGTCTTAAAATGAGCCAGCCACATGTATACATTAGGAACAACAAGAGCTCTCCTTCAATTTTTACCACCACGTTACACATTTAATCAAAGCCTGTGATGCATTGTGCATTAACACATGCGCTCCTATATCATAGTTAATAAATATATGGAAGCAGTTGGAAATATTAGGAGACACCAACCTCCTCATGACCATGATAGCCAGATGTACAATTTATTCTTGAGAGCTCCCACTTTTGAACAGTTCCTTTGAAACCTGGTCCTACACCTGCAGTGAGCAATGTACACTCATCTCGGGTAATGGCTAAAGACCTTAAAGCTCCATGATGTGCACGAATCGAGTATATGATAGAAGCTTTAATCTTCCAAGGTGGTTCATCTTTCAGACTCCCAATACGCCCAATAAAATCAGGTCCATCCCAGCTCAGGGCAGAACTAGGGAACCAAAACCAGGGTTCTCTATTTGAAAGATTTGAACTCACTAAGTGGCTCTCAACAGGAATCTGGTGAAAGGAGTTGGAACGTCCCTGAGGCATCATGTTTTTGGAACCTCTAGTCAGTTGAGATTGTGGAATTGACCAGCCAACCCCATTAAGTAAAAGCTTAGCAGGATTGTATTCAGATGAAGATGCCTTATTAACAGCAGGCTTTTTTGCAGTGACATTGTCTGATCCACTTCGAGATGATTCTCCTGTATATTCCCACTGAATGATAACAAGTGTAGAAACATCGAGTCAAAAAATGTGTATGTATCCAAATGCAAGTGGTGCAAAGGCAATCTAGTTTATGCTTGTGTTGGGAGTAAAATGACAGCATACCTTCCAATTATGATACCGTAATAGAAATTGTTCAAGAAGCAACCAAGTGGCACAACGCTGACGAAGTTTCTCTATACCAAGAAGAGATGCAAAAGAGGGATAAAGAAGCACCCTGAAGGTAGAAAAAGAAAAGGCAAAACATATAAATGTAAAGATAGTGAAAATTAGCAGTATACGTAAGATAGCATAAGTTTCAGGTTGGGTTTTAAGAATAAATATGACTAGCACCCACACAAGGTCCATACGGCTTTCAATTTGAAACTCCCCATCCGTCCTTGGCTTTGAGATCTTCAAGTTTTTGTCAAAGGAACCAGAGCCACTTCCAGTTTCCTGAGAGAACGCAAGCTCGTCGAAAAGGTCTTTAAGTTGTGGCAAAACATGTAACGCTGTCAAATCTGGTCCAATTCTATGACAAATTGCCATCAGAGTAGTAGTAGCAACCTGGTCGATAGAATATCATTGGTTACAGGTCTTTTGTAAACTAATTACATCACTAAAAATGAGGACAATCCAACTTGTGTCAAATAAAGAGAAAAAAACTTGCTACGAAAGATGAAATAAAGTTCACCAACTTAACAATGTGAAGTTTGTGGACGTTTAAAAAGCCTCTGATCTGAAATGTCAGCAATGCTGAACAATCAGACATCATGCAACAACTTGTGAACTATGAATAACGATGCCATGCAAATGAGGATTATGCATGTGGAAGCTGCAGATTCACAAGTTTAGATATGAAAAGATTCATCCTTTCTTTTACCCTTATTGTACTCTCTCTCTCTTTTTGTAAGCCAGAGGGATGTCAAGTGGGTCATTTACACAAGTATGTTGCCTCTTCAACCATTTCTGATCAATTAAAAAGGGAAGTTCCATCTCAAAGCAGAACAAGATACAGGTAATGACAGTCAGAATTGAATTCATGAGTAACTACTCAAGATTTAGACTACTCAAGATTTAGACCACCTGAAGCACGGGAATTTCCAGGTTGGTCTGCATGAGAACCATGACATATAAGCAACCTTTATCCTGCATGAACAAAAAATAGATACATGCTTGATTACAAAAGAACCGACAACAAAATTGAAATAGGAATCATGGTCAATGTCCATACTTCAATCAACTCTTTTACAACCACCTCCAATGGCAAGAAGGCAACTAGACCATCCAATGTTGTTAGACAATCAATCAAAGCTAACCCACTCCAGCTCTGAATTGGCTCGGGCTTATTCATATATGAAAGACTAGTGCAAGAACGGACAACTTGTTTAAGCAATGGTAGTATATGTTTGACAATAAAGTTCTGCCCTAAAAGACCACCTGAAATATGGACATAAAGGTAGCTTGTAAGCTGATCATCAATATAGAAATGGACATTAATCCCAACAAATCAAAAAATGAGAATACCAATTCTAACCAGCGCATCAATTCCATCAGAGCAAAGTCCTTTCCCAAAGCATCGAATCAATGGTAAAATTGTCTGGATCAGAACACAGTATCTGTTTGTTAAACCGTAAGAAACTAAAATGAGGTTGATTTGTGTATGAATATGTGTGTGCCTCTTGAGATCATGCATTCTATAAGCAAATCAGATTGACAAAAAGAAGAGATAACCTGATTCACTGTGATTGGTATACCAAGCTCTTCACTTGTGCCAATTAGCAGCACAGAAGCAGCAATTGCCGAAGTCTTATGAGGAACTCCATGTAGATTTGATATCACTAAAGGATGCAACTTTTCCAAATATGCTTGTTTACCAATGAGGTTCCATATCTCTTGCACAAACGAGACTTGGAGGAGTGATACCTTAAGATGTGAGTAGCCTGTAGTCTGAATTAAATATTTTAGTAAGTAGGAAACAAACAAATGAAGTTGCACATACTGCAGCTGAAAATAAAAAGGTTCATAACTAGCCTGTAGAATCTTCTGGATAGCAGGCAAGATTAACGTCCTCACTGCTTTGGGCGTCAAACATTTTATAAATTCTTTCAGTAAGATAAATGCAGATTCAGCTTCAGAATCCGACTGACGTCTCACAACAAGGGGCAAACAATAAGGGGCACACATTTCAGCTGCAAATGTCCCCATTGCTTTTAAAGCACCTTGTTTTGCAAAGTTTGCAGCATAAGTGAGCCGAGATCCATCTTTTGCCAGAAGCTGGAGTGGAGCAAGATACAAGTAGGAAGACTTCACTGTTGTGGGGAAAAAGCAAGATTCCAAAATGCTTTTGGTGGATGGCCTCCTAATTATCCAGAAAAAGGAAAGGGACAGAGAATTCAATAGGCAAGGGGGAGGAGATAAGGAAAGAAATAGTTCAGCCATAAACAACAAATATGGGATAGCCCATAACATTGCTGTGAAATGAAGTTCATTGAAAGTGTTGAATAACACATTCTTCAACCAAGTTATCTCAAGCCACATAATAAGTAAAGGCAATACCTTGTCCAATCCTTCTGAATGCAGGCCTCAACAAGTAGTTTGGTTTGAGGAGGAAGTTCATGTATTGAACTAGGCAAGATGCCAAGGTCAAGATATGTATGCAATGAGGACGAATTGAAAAGTGGCTTCTTCAAATAAAGTTCTGCTAAGACACAGCCAATAGAAAATATATCCTGCGAAATATCATAGGAGCGGGTCCCTGAATTACATGATTTCTGCATCCAACATAATAACTCTTGGTATTCCATTGAACCTTCAACCTCTGTTTCCATGTTCTCAAGAAGATTGCTTGAATTAATATAACATCGCAACCCATAATTTCTGCTTATTTCCAAGGGACTGACTAAGCTTTCCTCAGAATACCTACTCACTGAATCTTGTGAAGAACTGATGTCCTTCACAAGTTCGTCCAAATTATAGCAATAGCGAGGGCTCAAATGCTTGGCATGCTGAGTGAATGCAGATGCTTCTTCCAATTCTTGCAGAAAACCAGTTTCAAGTAGGACTGGTTTTGTGCCCTGTACTTCACTTACTTGGCATTCATTCATAATAGAGGAGGTATAGTGTTTTTCTGATTTAGCACCTCGACGTACAGGATGTGGACGAGTGAAGAGTTGACGACGTCCCATTGATCTTGGGATTGTGGCCTCTGATGATGCTAGCATAACGTTCTTGGCCTCAACAGCTGCCTGCCCCGACATCTTGTAGCCAAAGGTGATGTCTATCCAACTATGGATTTGACTTGAGACCCGTTTACTTTCTAAAGCATCTCGATGTAATTTAATGAACTCCTCTGGACTTCCTACCCATGATGGTACTGCCAAATCAGTCATACCAGAGTGCACAGAGTAAAAGATTTGAGGGTTGCAATAGAACTCAGGGATGCACTCATCAGGAGTCCATTGGTACAGCCTTTGCATACTAGAGGGATACTCATTAGGTTCATAAACTGATCGAACAGCCCTGCGGAGAACACTCAATGGTAGCCTCCTAGCTTTGTAACTACAGACAGCTAATTCAGAAAGGCATTCATCTGAAATATGATGTGGAATTTCAGATGACGCATAGGTAAAATCTAATTGTTCATCTCCTTTAGCCAACCGCCATTTGCTTTTGCTTAGATCACGCCACCCTGCATCAGAACTTTCCTCTGGTTTTGTGCTGAAGTCAATAACCCATGGCATTACTGTGTGAAATGTGTGATCCCCCCACCTTCTCCCCGCTAATCTATTCAAGATGAGTAGATACTCAAAATTACTTAATTCTCCCTTCCACCACTTTTCAAATTGAGAATCCCAATCTGTATATGGGGAAAGACTCAGATCAGCATAGAGTCCTTGGGAAGGGCAGGGGTCAGCACAGCAACCCAACTTTGCAGAAGTTGCAGGAATGTTGAATTCAATGTCTCTTAAACTTAAAATAGGTTGTGATATAGGCTTGTTAGAAATAGGGAGCCAGGCCCAGAATAAATGAGTAAGCATTATACTAGATGGGCATATATTGCCATGGGAAACACCCAAACCATGTAAGTAAGCAAGGGCAGACAGCAGCTGATATATCAAAAACCTTGCTTGCCATTCAGACTTAAGGGCATTGGGGCAATAGTGCAGAATGCCTTCTAAGGTATATGGCGTTTTGGGAACCACTGAATAAACATAATCAGAAGATTTAAGCAAGCCAAGAATAGGAGCCATATTTGGATGCCTTAAGCTACCTGGCATAGCACTAGCGCTGAATGACGGTATGCCAACAAGGTGAAGAAAGTTTACACTTTCTCTCCCTGAAGCTTTTCCTTCAGTAAGTAGATTAAGTGAGCACAACACTTGATCTTCTAGGCAACCAGAGGAAAATTCGGAAACAAGTTTCTCAAAGAAATGGTAGGAGCAAACATCAACACGGGCAAATGGGGCCAATGCAGAAATGATTCTGAAACAAGAGAACCTGCTAGAAAGCGTACACAACGAACTCTCACATCCCATCCAATTTACAGTTGATTTACTGTTGTCGTTAATCAAATGAGAAGGCTGATCCAAAGAAAGAAGTGTTGTACTTTTGCAGGCACTCAAATCTCTGGCCCCAACCAGACCTTGGTTTACATCGTGTGTTCCCTGATTGTCACCATTTTCAATATGTTTTGGCATACATTGTTTACTGCCACAAAGAATGAACGAAGCTCAGTTGAGAAGGGTAAATTCTCGTGGAAAGGAAGGGCAGTGAGTTGAGAAGAACAGAGCATTCATTCATCTAACTCTATAATCATAGATTCTTATTAGAGGGGGAAAAAAAAAAGGGAAGAAGAAGCAAGCAAGCAAACTGCACTCTGTAGGCATCAAAATCCAAAATCGGTGTTGTAAAACAGTAGAACAACATTTCAGTGATTTTACAAAAAAGAACTAAAATGGTTTGTCTTCTATGAAGTTCTTGTAGGATCAGACTCATCCACTGAAAACTGAAGTCTTAAAAGTAAAAGCAGCTGAAGAAGATCTTACACGTAGTTGGTAAAGCAGTTGCTTTGACGAGCAGGAAGCTGAACCAATATAAATTGAGAAGATGAAGATGAAGCCGAATTCTCTGCGTTACCAGTGGAAACCTGATCCAATTCATAAAACAGAAGAGTCACATGGGCAGCAATAGTATTGATAAGAAAAGAACGAGAGAGAGAGAAGGGATGTAGTGAGACGAGTGACCTGGACAACCGCGGAGGAGCCGAAGGGGAGAGGAGAATCGGAGAGGCCATAAGAAAATAGAAGGCGGTGGTCGGAGAAATCGGAATTGATGCATCGTTCAAGGCAACCGAAGCAAAGATTCCACATTTTTCATTAAACTAATGATAAAGATTAAAACTTTCGAATCTTTCTTTCTTGAAACGAACTAGATGAAGCTACAGAAGCTAAGTTTGATCGTTAGGTGAAGATACTTCTTACCAAGTTCCAACTTCCGTTTTCTTCGCTCCTCTTCTTCTTTCACTTTCGATTTATTTTTTTCCTTTTTTGTTGTTAATTTAATTAAAACTAAAGAAATCATTATTTAATTAATTTACATAAATTTTTAAAACTTTTAATTGAATAAACCTGGAATTGATTCAAGTATTATTTACAAGTTTTAACTTTGAACGCATCTTTATCTTATTCGATTGATCATTTTCTTCAAGATTTTAAATGTTCGAACTCAGAGTGATGGAAGAGACTTGATCCTGCGAATATGAACAAGTACTTTGTGTACTGTGAACGTGATAAACAGACTTGATCCTAAACTACCCTTTTGAATCCACAATACAATTTTGAAGATCATCAGTTCATTCAATTTGATAATAGAAAAAGAAAAAGAGAAGGAACAATTGAAAATATCATTCAAAAGAATATATTATGACATGTGATCCCTGTAAGATGAACCAGCATTTAATACACAAACAACTACAAATTCTGATCCTAAAACCCTTCTTCAATCGCTGGAAATGTTCTTAGACAAGTCCTTGGACTAGGTTCTCTGCAGCTATTTTCTGCAACAAGCAATCCTTCCTAACTTCAGGTGTATGTAAACTTCAATCAGGCTTCTTCAAGTTCAAGCAATTATCTGTTGCTTGGCTAAACAGCTCCCGGACCTGCTGTAGTTCTTTCTCTGCGATCATAAAGCAGACAAAAGATTTACTTTTTAAGAATCTCACCAAGAATAATGTGCAGTGAGTCGATAGAAGAATTTTCACACACGACATGCTAAATTCTGTACAGAACACGAGTCTTCGTAAGCTGAAGTACCACAAATGGTTGTAAAGGATTTACCTGCTGCTTCAAGTTGCCTCTGGAGCTCCTGGCCGACAACATCATTTTCAGCCTGAAGAATTTGGATGGAGGATGAGAAAGTTGGATACATTAACGTTCAGGAATCTTGAGGTTTAAGTGAAGCTGTCTACTCTATACCTGTAGTTCTGCAATCCTCTTCATCTGAGCTTCTTCACCTCCCTCAGCCAACGGAAGTGCAGTCAAAAGAGCATCAAACTAAAAGAAAAGAATGCAAAACAAATAGTTGCTTGCTTGCTTGGAGGATCTAAACTCTAACAGTGGAAAATTGAAAGTTCATTCCTAGGAATTTGGGACCAATTCAACAAGCCAAAACCTTGCGCAGAACCGAAGTTCCTGATAAATCCTACGCATTACAAGTAGCTACATAAACAAAAAGATGAGTTTGGAGACAACTGTGATTTCATTTAGTAACTCTGAATCTATGTTAAGAAACAATAAAGTACCTGCTTAGCAGCCTTAACAAGAGCAGCACTCATTAACTTAGGTTGGTCCGCAAAGTCCTCAGGAGGAGGGTTAGCTGTTGGTTGAGGATAATCAGGAGAAAGACGAACAGGAGGAGCATCTCTTTGTAGGGTCCCAATCATATTAAAGGTTAGGGAAGCAATTGTATCCACTTGTTCTTGTAATTGTGATATGATATCCATCTGAAGCAGAGAAACCCAATTTTATTCGATTCAGTGCTTAGACGAAGCAGAAAAAAACATCCAAATCCAAAATAAAGTACACAAAATCCCAGCTCCTCCTAATTGGAATACGCTAAGGTACGCATGCTAGTAAAAGAAAGAAATGATTTTGCTGAATCTCGATCGTATTACAATCATATACACAAATGAAAGATGTGATCTTTTGAAGAAGAAGAAGGAGAAGGAGAAGAAGAAGGAGGTTAAACCCATACCTGAATTAGCGCAAGATGTGATCTTTTGAAGAAGAAGACCTTCTTCCCTCTAATGGATCTTTCGCTCCACCCACTGAATCAGTGAACTCCAACGAACCCTTTTCTCATAAAAAATCACCTGACAAAGAAACCCCAGCCCCAGCGTAAATCATATTTATCCAAAGGAAATAACTTAATAAATTTTTTATTATTTAAAAAACAAAGGAGAGTAGAATCTCGTACAGGCCCACCACCCACCATGTACGAAGCTTCAAGTACACGATAATGCCACGTAGGAATAGGAAGGAGCCGTAGATATATGTTGCTGTTTCTATATTTGGCATTACAGTGTGGACACAAATCTGTTCCATGTTGACTTTCATCAAATTTTCACTCTTTCTTCTTCTTCTTTTTTACCTTTTTTATTTGGCTTTAACACGTTTTTTTCCTCTCTCCTTCACCCATGTCCCCGCCTCTTTCACTGCTTTCGTTTCTGCCATTTGGGTTCATTTCCGTTTCTGTTTTCATGTACTCAAGATTATAAATTGAGAGATTGCGTGTGATGGGTATATGAAGCTTTGTTTGCTCGTTTGTTTGTTTGTTTGTTGTAAATGGCTGAGACTAGTAGACGACACCTCCCCAAACAACCTCTAGGTATCTTCCTCTTGCTCCTTTGATTTCCTTCTTGTCCTCCTGATTATTTTAGTCTGTATTTACAATAAAGTTATTGTCTTTTATCGCAACTGTTCATCAAACTGATTCTTTCCCTTCTACTGTTTAAAAGTTATTGTCTTGGTTGTTTCCTACATTTTAGTTGTTCAGTAGACAATGCGCAAATTCATAATAAAAGGGTATCTTTTGGCTGGGTAAACGGAAAACTATTCATGTTCCATTGCGAGTTATGGATACCTCTTGAAGATAAACTTCAACTTCATGTATCTTTTACATTCTTTATTGACTTTTATGTTATTATAACATTGAAACCTTGAAGATCCTTTTGTAATTTATCTTTGCAAATTTGGCAGACCTAGAGAAGATACTACAGGAAGCTAAACACCGGTGGCTTCGACCAACTGAGATTTTGGAAATACTTTCTAACTATCGGTTGTTCCCGTTGACTCCAGAGCCACCTCTCAGGCCCCCAGGTTGTGATTTTTCTTTTTAGTACAGTTATTATATATATCTATTGGATAAACATGTCACACATTTGTTGTTTCTCATTTGTGACTTCTTCAACATAATGCTTCATTAGTTTTCTAAAGTTTATATCTAATTTTATGAGACTTTCTTGTTTAAGGTGCCATGTACTTGCAATTCCATTTTTTAGAGGAACATGTTCGAACAGCCTATATATTTTACTTCAGAACCTGTTACTTGATGACAAAAGTTCTAGTTGATTATTATTCCCCTGTAGTCCTTCCTCTTGATGCTGATTGTAACTGATTTCTGTTTCTTAATGTTCAGCTGGTTCTTTGTTTCTATTTGATCGAAAGTCGCTTCGATATTTTCGTAAAGATGGTCATCGATGGAGGAAGAAAAAAGATGGAAAAACTGTCAGAGAAGCTCACGAAAAGTTGAAGGTGTGCAGTTGAATTTATTATTTGTAAGTTCACTTTTTTCTTGGTCAGTTTGTCCTACATCACCAAACTACAGCCAGAGCATGTTGTTGTTTATTTCTATTTCTTCAAAAATATGAGTTTTCACCCAAAACTTCATTAAGCCACTCTTGGTGAACCTCCACTTAGGTGGTCAATCAAAGCACTGAAGATCCTTTGACTCCCCTTGGAGGGGATTAAAAATAGACAACCATTCTAGGACCTAAAACCTTGGGCATGAATTTGTTACTACTTTGGATATAGTCAGGCCTTGCATTTTTAGATTAGATTGTGTGATGCCTCATCCCTACAATCAGAGAAATTGGTCATGCCATTTTGTGTGTATTTACTGTCCAAGAGACTTCTAGTTCTTCTCTATACAGCTACATTTCAGTGGTTCACTTCGATTTTGCTTTTGTTCTTGAGTAAATGAAAAAGTAGTGTAGTATGTTAATCCCTGTTTTCTTAGGCAAATTAAAAAAAATTTATGCACTGATTCTGTAGGCTGGCAGCGTGGATGTTCTTCATTGTTATTACGCCCATGGGGAGGATAATAACAACTTTCAGCGACGATGTTACTGGATGCTTGCTGAGTAAGCGCCACTGTTGTTATTATGAGTTTTCATCTTGAATATCTTTTGTTAACTGTTTTGTTTGCTTTCCAGGGGTTTAGATCACATTGTTCTTGTGCACTACTTAGAAGTGAGAGAGGTACTTCTTTACACTAATCTGCTTTTCACTCTAGGTTTATGCATGTATTTCAGCATCCGGTGGGCATAAAAGTTCTGGTAACAGTTTTTGTTCCTGGTCTGCTTTGTATATTGCAGACACAGATATTCAATTGATTTGGACGTATGAAGTCTTTTAATTTGTGGCAGAATTAGATATGAATTGTCTAAATAAATTCTCTGTTTTCAACTTGGATTGAAAGTTGTAGCTGAACTGGATGCAGATTGCCTAAATAAGTTCTTTTCTTATGACTAAGATTAATGTGTGTTGAACTCTTAACTATTGCTGTGACACAGGGTTACAAATCTGGTGTGTCACCTTTGTTAACGGATTCACTCATACAGATTGAAAGCTCTCAACCTATTACTATTCCTTCATTAGCAGAAGTAGCATCACCTACTTCTATATCTCTGTCATCAGATACATCAACTACAAACAGAATTGACTGGAACAGAGAAGCAGCATTATCCTCGGAGTTTGAAAATGTCAACATGAGGAATTGTCTAAAGGACATTTCTCTCAACGAATCAGCTTACAATCACAACTCTAATGATCCTTTATCTGGATCATATGTTGAGGGTAGCCACATTGCTTGATCTCCCATAATTCATTTGAAGTCTTGTTCAAATTTTTGAATAGATCGTCTAGCTTATCTTGTATATAAAACATCGATCAACCTGAAGTGTTGAAGATCATTTTATTTGCCTAGCAGGATTGTGTGTCTTGTCAAAGAACTCTAATGGATCATGGGCTAGAGGAGTGGATGAAGGCAGAGAGTTATCTTTTCAGCTTGCAACTTGCCGGAATTTATGTGGTATGCCTAACCAGAATTTTGCAGGAGGGCAATCTGGGGTTGCGGATTACGTTTTGCATAACGTAATTGATGCTAGGGTAGATGGTCCGATAACAGATAGCATAGTTAGTGAAGATGGGTTGATAACTCTTGTGGATAACCAAGATGTGAAGGCAACATCTCAGGGAGTAATTCAGGTCCGTTCTTTGCATTTTGCAGCATGTTTTTAATTTGCATATTTGTCTTCATTTGATTGTCTTTTATTTGGAATTTTCTGCAATAAAATATGCATGAAAAACATTAATATTTTGATGTGTTTTCTTGAGATAGAATATGAATACCGTGTGATAAGTAACGATCACCTAGTCAATCCTGTGCCATGTTATTGCCCTGGCAGGAGTATGACTTCAATTTGATTCCTCCCCATCTTCACAATCATACTGGCTCTGACGCAATTGCTGCTTCTACCTTACAAGAGGAGAACAGTTGCAGAGAAGGGAATTCAAATAATGATGATAGAGCAGAATTCAAAAGACTTGATAGCTTTGGAAAGTGGATGGATGAACAAATTGGTGGAGATTGTGATGGATCTTTGATGGCTTCTGACTCTGGCAAATACTGGAGCACGCTTGACACTGAGAATGATGACAAGGAAGTATCCAGCTTCTCCCGGCATTTGCAACTGGATAATGATTCGCTTGGTCCATCTCTCTCCCAGGAACAGCTATTTAGTATATCTGATTTTTCTCCAGAGTGGGCATGCTGTGGTGTTGAAACAAAAGTATGTATCCTGAGCTTAAGGCCTTCTCATTCTCTTTGAATTAAGATTTCAACAGAAGTATAAGTTTTTGGTGATGTTTAATGGTTGCTTTTCTCATCAGGTTATAATCTTTGGTGAATTTTTGGAAAGCAAGAAACTTTCAGATGAAATTAAGTGGGGTTGTATGTTTGGTGAAGTTGAAGTTCTTGCTGAAATTTTGACTGATAGTTCCATAAGATGTTATGCCCCTCCACATGCTGCCGGGTGTGTTCCATTCTATGTCACTTGCCGGAACAGATTAGCATGCAGTGAGGTGAGGGAGTTTGAATATCGTGAAATTCCATCAAAAAGTATACATCTGCTGTTCAGAAGCACTGTGGAGGAAGAAGCACGCTTTCAGGTTCGTTTGGCAAAATTGTTAACTTTGGATCAAGAGAAGAAGTGGTTGGACTGTTCCAACAATGAGTGCAATGGATGCAAGCTAAGAAGTACCATGCAGTCAAAGCAAACTTCAGAGGAAAATGACTGCGAAAAGGATAACATGAGTTGCAGAATGTATGAAGGTGGTTGCATGGACTCCAGAGATAAACTAATCCAAAAAATGTTGAAGGATAAACTGTGTGAGTGGCTTGTCTATAGAATTCATGAAGGTGGTAAAGGTCCAGATATTTTAGATGAAGAAGGACAAGGGGTTATACACTTGGCTGCTGGTCTTGGTTACAATTGGGCTTTGAGTCTTATAATCAATGCTAGAGGCAATCCAAACTTTAGAGATTCACAAGGAAGAACAGCACTTCATTGGGCATCATATTTTGGCAGGTTAAATTGCTATAATTCAGTTTTCTTGTCATTTCATTCTAATCAAGGAAGAGTTTTCTTGTTCCAAATTTTGTGTGATTTCTTACTCTATTTATAGCTTGATGATTTCCATAAACCTTTGCTACTGATGTTGTAAAGAACTCCTACCATTCTTCACAGAAAATATTTTCACTTAATTGATTTTACATCCGTTTATTGGATAAATTGTTGCTTATTCACTTCCAGTTTCCTTTGATGTTCTGTTTTAATTCATGTGATGGAGGGAAAGTTGACTCTCGTGCCAATTACAAGTTTTTTTCTTTACTGAGTATATGTTCGTTAATTTTGCCCCTTCCTCCAGAGAGCAGACAGTGGTTGAGCTTGTTAAATTGGGAGTGGATCCAACAGCTGTTGACGATCCAACCTCAACATTTCCTGGGGGGAAATCTGCTGCAGATTTAGCATCAAGTCAGGGGCATAAAGGAATTGGTGCATATCTCGCTGAAGCATTTCTAGCGAGGCATCTTTCCTTGTTAAATATGAAAGAAAATCTGATGGATAGTGTTGATGCAGCAATTTCGGCAGAAGAAGTGACTGAGGTTGCAGCTGAAGCTGCTAGTCCGTCAAGTAAGCAGTTGGATGGACAACTGTCCTTGAAAGGATCTCTTGCTGCTGTTCGGAAATCTGCTCATGCTGCAGCTCTTATCCAATCAGTCTACCGGACCAATTCATTTTGTCATAGACAATTACATAAGAGCAACACTCTAGGCAATGATACTTCTGAACTTGCACTTGACCTGGCTGCTCTTGGTCCTCTGTGCAAAGCTCAAAAGAGTCATTTTCAAGATTATTTGCATTTTGCAGCAGTAAAAATCCAACAAAAGTATCGTGGCTGGAAGGGCAGGAAAGAATTTATAAAGATACGTGATCGAATTGTAAAAATCCAGGTAAATTTCTGCATATTAGGTGGCCACTTATTTTTTCAGAAACTTTTGACATGATCAGAGTCACACTGCTCCACTGGGGCAAACAAGTGCAAATAGCTGTTCGAGAGGATTTGAATTGATGAAGTCTGAGTCCAACGCAGTTAACTATAAATGAATCAAAGGCATCACCTAAATTACTTATGTCAAGTTTTTGGAGTGTCACTTGATTTGCAGGATATCAAATCCATCCATTATCGGTCCCATGATTTCACAACTGGATGTCTTCACATTTAAGCGCTTGTCATGACTTTATTTGTTTTTCCATTGAAAAGTCTTGCTCTTTGCTACTTGCCCTGTTAAATGGCAAAAAGCTTACTGCATTTAAATCCTTATTTGTGTCTGCTCTTATTTGCAGGCTCATGTGAGGGCACATCAAGCTCGCAAGCAATATAAAAGGGTTGTTTGGTCTGTTGGTATTGTTGAAAAGGCAATATTACGTTGGAGGCGAAAAGGAGCTGGTTTACGAGGTTTTAGGGCAGAAAAACCTACTACTGGAAAGGCCGTATCAGAAACTGAAAAAAACGATGAATACGACTTCCTGAGAGTTAGCCGGAAACAGAAAGTTGTTGGAGTTGAAAATGCACTTGCAAGAGTCAAATCCATGGTTCGTTACCCAGAAGCACGTGACCAATACATGAGACTAGTAACAAAATTTGAAAATCTAAAGGTAACATCTCATTGTTCACTACATTAATCAATCTCCAAACTTGTTTGGTTAGCTCATTGTGCAGAAGTTTGCTTGCCTGCAATGCTACCCCCTTGCAATGGAGGCCAGGGCTCATTGTAGAAGCTCAGATGGGTAAAAGAATTTGGAGATTAGCTTTTCCAAGTCGATGCTTGCACATTTTGTGATGAATTCTTAGGATGTTACGTTTAAATACTTTTTGTATTCTTTTACTTGTTCAATCACTCCTCTTAATTACCTGGTGTCTAGAAATTCACTACTAATTTTGTTCACAGCCCTCTGAATTCAACAGCTGAGTATGAAAGGGACTAAGGTGTGTGTGACAGCAGGGCAATACAGGTTGGTCTAAGAAGAGTTACATCTCATTGTCTATGGTCAATTATGAGCAGTCAAGCAGCCTGTATAGTTCTCTGGTCTTGTTAGTTATATGGCAACAAACATGTCTTGACAAAAATATGTAATGAAACGAAGATAAATGAAGAGGTAGTGGGTTTTTAGCTACATTGTGATGGATTTTTAGCTACAATGTGATGGCTTTTTACTTTTGAATGTCACTAGTCTAAAAGTAAGGTTGACAATGGACCGGTTATAAGACCTATTTCAACTTAAAGTTCAATCAAATTAAACTTTGTACTGATCTGACTTTTTTATCAAACCTATCTAAAAGGCCAGGAACATTGAAAAGTATTATCATGATTTATAACAAGTAAAAGGGAAGAGTAGATTGAACAAACACCCCAATCAATTATCAACTTTATGTTGGCATCTCCAGATTCAAAAGTCACAAAAGCAACAAGATGATTTACATAATCATTACAAGCGGCGACTATACATATTTGCAGAACTCAAGCGGGAGTCACAAGGCAATTTTAAAAATTACGCCAATCTCACCGGAAACCAAGGAACCTACTCAATCGTTTGCAATCCAACTATGACAGTACACCAAAATCACCAACACAATCTTCGATGAAGCTTAAGAAAGGATAACAATATTGTACCTTTCATCAAACAGTAAGCCTCGGGCATTAGCATTCTAGTAGGCGAGGTGTGGTTGTGGTGAGCCAAGTGTAAGAGATCGAAGGCTTTTGTTCATGTCAAGCTTTCTGCTTTCTGTAACCACAAACATTCGTGGTATCAAAATTGTATTATATCCAGCTTTGGTCGATACACCGTCTATATTCATGCAAAGCTCAATTACCTGTGTCTGAATTCTGTGACGTGCATTGGTCTTGGCATGCGCATGACTAGCACTCGCTCTGTGATACTGAACAAGTTCATTATTCGCACGAGAAAGGAGCCTCTCAGAATGAGATAACTTCTGAGCTAAATCAAAACCACCCAATTTCAGTACACTCTTTCCCTATAATATCAACCAAACTCAAGCCGTGAGCGAGACTAAATCAAGACATTTATAGAAAACTATGGCAGAATTGAAACATGCCTCGTCCTTTGACGCCTTTTGAATCTGCATTTGGTTACCGTGTGTTCCAAGAAGGGCTTTTACCATTTCATCCAGTTCGGCGTTTCTTCTTAGTAGATTACTTTTATCCATCTGTAGCAGGAAAACATTAAGTGAAAACAAAACATGAAGAAACAACACTGGCTGCAACCAGAATTCGAGGACGGCTGTACTTTTGTTAGTCCATACCTTCAACATTCCATTATGTGCTGAAAGCAACTGATCCCGCTCTTTAAGCTGCTCTATGGTCACGTGGGCAGCTAGAATCTCTGTTGCTTTTTCATTTATCTCACACATACAACTGAAATGACGAAATGCAAACATAATCAAAAGCTTGTAGGTGCAAGACTTGCAATTAACTGCTCTCTTCTCTTTTTCAAATTCAGGGCTGCAACTATTACATTAAACCAATTGTTTGAAAGATATGGAATACTTTAGCCTCGGATTAGGATGAAGGATTCTGACCTCTCTCTTTCCTTTGTGAGGTCATTAATCTGATTCTTTAGGTTCAGTATTTCTTGTTCCTTACGCAATAGAAAAAGTAGGGATCAGACACATCTATAGACAAAATATCAAATATATGTATACATATATATTGCATTGAAATTATACCTTTTCTCTGAGCTCCTCCATTTGCTGATGACTATCCTCAACTAATTTTTGAAGCTGGTGCTGGTCAATCAAGTTCTAGAACACAAAATAAAGAAAGATGCATCAAATTGTGCAATGCCTTATAAATCCCCATTGTTTGAAGTTAAAAAGTTCACAACTTACTGCATAGTTTGTCATGTCCAATCTCACGCCAAGTAAATCACGAATGACATCATGCGTCATGTTTTCTGCAGCTGCCAGCCTTGCGTTTAGCATGCATACCTGATGCAGGATAAGATATGGATCAAATTCACTTACACATTGAAAGTATTCTTCTGGACTATGTGGTTACATCAATGTTTCTACTCTTTGCATGAGTATTCCTTTCTTGCTTACAAATGCGCCATTGTTTGTGCGTGGGAGAGTGAGTAAATAAGTGAGATCGACACAAGGAGACAGAAAGACGTAAACAAAGGGTTTTTCAGAGTTACAATTTGAACTTTGAAACTAAACGATGGCTGAAGTTGAAATTTGACATGAATATTAATGCATTTGACGCAAACGGTTAGAGTGATAAAAGATACCAAACCTCCTTTTGCCGATCAGTCAATGCTGTCTCTAGCTCTTTTATACGAAGCTTTGTCACTGTCAGTTCCTCATCCTTCTCCAAATTTATCTGCTGAACCAAATTCGTAATGCATCTAAGTGGTGAACTTGAACCCCTTACTCTCGTTGAACTTTTCACACTTTTTTCCCATGTTGATGTTGCTGGTTCTGAGTTCGATAACTTGGTTTTTACTTCACGAATCATAGCTTCCAAAGTCTTATACTGTTCAGAATGTAATAACAGAACTATTACACGTGATACATAACAAATTGCATTTCTTGTTACAGCCTAAGATAATGTAGCAGAAAAAAATCCTGGTTGTTGTTATGGATGCCAAAATTCTGCTTCTTGTTGAAATCAAATTAAACTCTGAGACCTGTAAATCAAATATCAGATTCGTGCGTGGAGCATCCACATGAATTCTTGTTTCAATGGTTTACGTACGATACAAATTGATGACTTGATATAGGTGGTTCAAGCGTGGGAATACTACCTTCTCTTGATACTGTGACGCTTGGGCATCAGAATGCAATACAAGTTCGGAGATGTACTCTTTGCTTTGCTTGAGCTTCAAATATTTGAACATTTTGTTTTAGAACGTAGAGTAGACCAGAAAGCATGTAAAGCATATAACCACAAATTCTGAAACTCCTAATTGAAGCCTATCACTCGGCACCAAATCAAGCCATACCTCTTTCTCCTTGTCTGCAATGTCATTCTTGAGAAGCCTTATCTGATTATGTGCCTCGTGAAGCTCTAACCTCCTACCGTGCAGTTTGCGCAGGTCAATATATTGTCTAGAACCAGAAAAGGAAAATGAACGAGTCAAGTATCAGGAATGAGATAAGTTATCCAACCTGGATATATGATGTTCATTGTTGGAAAAATCACTATTTTCTGAATCCATAACATCAGAGAGATTTTCAACAGTTGATAATCTGTGTCTCAAACACCGAAGCTCCATTTCTAATGAATCTCTCATCAGCCGATGTCTTTCAACCTCTTCACTCATTTCACAGACCTAAATAAGGAAAACATACAGAAATATTTAGGAAGAAGAACTAAGAAGCGGTAAGTAACACAAATAAATTTCAATTAGATTAACCATGGCCAGAACTTTTTGCGGTTAATATGATCTAGACTTATCAGAGCCAAGAAGCATACCTTTTTCTCCAGCACATTTACTGTATACTCGAGCTCTTCAACAGAATTCTCTAAAATCTTTACTTCCTCTTCTTTCTGTTCGGCATATAGTTTACTTGCCTCTGACTCCTGGAAAATTAACGCACAAATTAAAATCCACCTGTAACGATGGGCCTCAACTAAAAAAGAAATAGTTCTTGAGTAAAAAACCTGTCGAGCTTCAACGGCAATGGCTTCTTTTTCATCAGCCAATACGTTGGCCATTTCCAGTTTATCATTCAAAGAGCATATTTCTCTACAGAATTGATCTCTTTCATTTGTAACCTTTGCTAATTCTTTCTCAGTGGTTTCAGCAGAGACATGCGAGTTTCTCTCAGCAAAGGTTGTCAAGTGAATAATTTCTTCTTCCAACCCCTTAACAACCTGCTTATATTCTTCCAGCTGCTCTTCAGCTTCAGAATTTTTGAGATAGATGTCTTTCAGAAGCATTCTCAACTCGGCATTTTGTTCCGACAGAGAGGTTGCTGTTTCTTGAGCTTGCTCAAGATTGGAATTTGATATGGACAAAGCATTTTCAGTATCTAGTAATTGACATTCAACTTGTCTAAGTTGAAACTGCAGGTCCTCTAGCTGGTTTGTTTTCTGATCTAGGTCATGTCGAACACTGTTCAATGCCAGAACTAACTTTTGAGTTTCATCTTTCCTATCCTTCCTATTGGAGGCTGTTTCTTGCAACAAACTAAAATCGAAAAACAAACCCTTCAACAAAACATCTTTCCTTTCCAGTTCTCTCCTAAGAGACAAATTTTCATTTACTAAATCATGCTGTAATGGATTCAGTTCTTTCTGATCCAAATTTATGAATTCTTTCTGATCCCTTTCAAACAAGACTCTATCTTGAACTCTCAAACAACTATCTTGCAAAGTGTTTGATGCCATCGCGTGTTCTGACGGCCTGAATGGATAGAGATGACGTTGCACATTAGAACTTGATATTCTATGGATAATCCCTCCTGCAAGGCATTGGTAGAAGACAAAACAAGTGAATCCTTTCTCTAGGATCTCTGAACAAACATCTACCAGTAATGATCTTGAATTGCAAACGGTATAGAGCATCTCTCTTCCCATGGATAAAAGATCTGAATATAACATTCTGTAACTGTCCTCCATTTCTTTTTGCATTTCTAGGAAATATCCTTCCAGCAAAGACATGGAGTTTGTTAGTTCTATAAAACCCAGAGACATTTCATCAAAGAGTAATTTGTTCTCTCCTTCTTTCAAATCTAATGAAGACTTGAGTTGCCAATTTTCTTCAATTAAGAGTGATCTTTCTGACATCAGTCCCTCACTGGTTTTCTTCCACATAACATTCAACTGTTTTGCACTTTCATTTGCTTTCATTAATGCATTCAACATATGATCAGCTTCTTCCATGGTTGCATGGGCTTCTTCACAGTTGCTTAAGAATACACTAGCATGGCTAGCCTTTTTATCAGCTACCACCTGCACAATCCAAATATCCAGTGGAAAAGGTTACAGTGACGTCTCTTTTTTTTTTTTGGACATTTGGTAGATTTTTAAAGCTACGAATGTATTATTTTGCAACAATAATAAAATATGGCCTAATTCTGTAAGCAATACATTTGAGATTTCAATATTCGAGTGTACCTGGCCAGCACTATGGCAGTATGCGTCAGCAATCTCCTGCCTCAACACAGAAGACCGAACCATATCCATCGAATCTGCCAGTGCCATATGTTAGTTGTTTTAACTCCACATCTAGTAGAAATTTGCCGTAATTATCACAACAAAACAGTTCACAAAGATATGTACCTTGAGAGCCACTATTATCCACTACATCATTCCAATTGAACACTCTGGTCAAACGATTATATAACTTGTTGAAAGCAGTAAATGTCATATCCAACTCATTTCTGAGAAAGAATGGCATAACTTCGTCATGTTTCTGAAATTTATTCAACCGATTCTCAGATTCAACCACTGAGCTTTTCTGAAATTTTGGTTTAACCATCTGTTTAGATACGTTGCTAGAGAACTTTGAGTGGCAGGTATATAAGAATTTGTCCAACATATCACCAGAAAAATTATTTTTGGATGGAATACCATGTCCTAATGTGGAATAACTTGATGTAGAACTATCAGCACTCCAGCTATCTGTCTCCATTAGATATTCATCCGTCGATATGCAGCAATCTGCCCTTGCTTTTGTGTCAAAGGAATCATGTATGATCCTAAGTCTTTCATTCACCTTAGCAACTTCATCTCTTATTAAATGTAGAAAGCCAGGCTCTATAGAATTAGGTGGTTTTAGTCCTTGCATTTTAACCGTAGAAGGATGGGAAGACATGTGGTCTTTCACTGCTGCAGTTTTACACCTCAATTCGTGAGTTTCTTCAACTAATTCCTGAACCAAGCTCATATAAGTTGTAGAAACTTCAAGAATGTCTGCTTGGGCAGCTGCCATGTGCACTTCCACATCCCTATAACATGTTTTAATAGCATTATGGGATTCGAAAATTAAATTTTTCAACTCATTTTGAGTCTCAGTAGCTTCAGCATCCCAAGTATGTGCATCAATGCTCCCCTCAAAAGGCTTATCACTGCCAGTAGGAGAAACCAGTTCTGAGATCCGAGTACTTCTCTCAGTGCTGTTATGGTAAGAAACCTTGTATTGATCAGAAAGCCATTTTACAAGCAGGAATGCAGCATCAGCGCGTTTTTCTGCTTCACGAATATGGTCCTCCTTGTCTTTAACTTCACTTTCTAGCAACGTTACCATATTGTTCTTTTCATTTAACAAAGCACGCAGGTGAACTGCCTCTTCTTTGTTGTCATCCCTATCTGCTTGAGGAAAATCATTCAAAGCCATTGTTGCTTCCTTCAAGGAATTCACCTTCAGCTCCATGTCCACAACCATCTGCTGTGCATCCGCTAAGCTTTCATGAAGTTGCATTATCGTTTCTTCCTTGTCAATGCAAGCTCTGGCAGCCCTCACAACCTTTTCACTAATCCAAACATTACCTTGAGGAAATGAACAAGCAATACTTTCAATCTGACTAGAAGCATCTTTGAGGGATTTGGCCCCTTCAACAAGGAAGTTTGTTAGTTCCAAGGTCGCTATTTCCCACTCCTTGCGAAGCATCATCAATTCTTCCTCTTTAGCAGCCATTGCGTTTCTTAATCTCATGTTTTCTTCATCCATGCAACATAATTTTTCATTAAGCTCCCACTTAAGGCTCATAAGTTCCTCCTGCAAATCAATAATTGTCCTACTAGTCTCCATCTCAACCTCTTTGCGCACCAACTCACTTTCACGTTGATGAGCTAATTGTGATTCTTGAACCTCTTGATAATGACAATTACGTAAACTGGCCTCCTCGAGATCTTTTGTAATCATGTCTAACTTGGCTTGCAAAGATTTTATCTTCAAATCATCACTTCCATTCATGAACGAGCTACTAACTGGCTTTCTTAAATTTTCTAATTCCAGAGAATCAATTTGCTCAGATTCCACAGCTCTACCTAGCACCCTAGCTTTAATCAACTCCTTTTGACTATTTCTAGGCTGAACAATAGAGCCAGAATTTGCGACCACATCTGAACCATGTTTGTATAGCAGAGCTGCATCATATTCCTGGATACGAGAATCCACATCATCCCCTGAATCACTTCCAGTAGAAACTGTTTCAACCTGTAAAATGGGTAGATGAGTATAAGTCAACAAATAACCATTAAATGTATACTCCGGTATTGCTTACCAATGAATACTTATCAGTGTGCCTAAACTCTTCGGGGTCCAATGGGCAAGAATCAGTCACCTGCAAGGAAGTACGATTATAGGCTGCCGATAACACAGGCTTGAGTTGCTTTAACTAATTCTTTATCCCAATACCTGGAACCAGTCCTTACATTCTCAAATGCAGTTTGACCACTACGCGTCACGTACATTATCACTTGTTCTCGCAATTCATCAATTTCTCTGAAAAAGAAACCAGAGTTTACATTGAGGAATAAGCTCAATAACTCTATTTGAAAACTAAATTAACTTCTTTCTATCTAGATCATAACATCACCATCTAAAAGTCAAATGCATTGAAAAGAAATCATTTACAATTCATGCAGAGAGGAAAACCCATCCAAAAAAAAAGGTCAATGTACTTTGTGCCTAAGGATCCTATTTTTGTGATTCAACCTTATGGTCACCAAGGAGCAACTTTTACCGATTGCTCCAAAGCTCTCCCTCAAACTAATTTCTAAATAAAGGGTAGAATAATAGAACAAAGAAAACTAGAAAGATGCCCAACCTAAACTTCAGTTGGCATGGCAAATCAGATGATCAAGCTATAACCGTAATAATATTCCATAGATGCAAATTGATTGTAATTGGATTATGCTTTCAGCCTAACAAACTTCTCTGTAATAGTGTGTTAGGATTATGTAGGATCTATCCTGTTCCCTCACCCGACAACTTGAATGGTTTTATATAGATGAAAAACAATCTTTCATCCTTCAACGACATCCTACGCCATTGCATGATCTTTCAGAAATTAGAGACGATAGCAAACAGAAAGCCTAACCTATATTTGTTTCCCAAGTCCTTAATGGCCAAGCAGTTGATAGGCGACAAACACTAAAATTGGCAAACAGGTCTAAGACAGTACCTAAACAATTGTGAATTCAATTTCCTGCAAGCTTCCAACTCATTTCTAGTGTCATGCTCCTGCATTCTCAGAAGCTACAGATTAGAAACCAGGATTGCTGATCAAAAGGCACAAGTTACATAGACGATAATATTCTACCTGATTGTCATATCTTGAAGCAATGGGATTTCTTTCATGCCTTTCTAGTAACTGGAACTCCAGTGAGAAAAAGAAAACAAAAAAACGCACAGTAAGCATAATTACCATGGACATAATTCATTATAATTTTTATGGGTGAACCATAAGAAGAAATAATATGAATATATCCTAATACCTGATCCCGTAATTGTGAAATTTCACCTAGCAATTTTTCTCGCTCTCCTTGTTCATAAAAACTTTGAAATCTAACAATAAAATATGTGGAGAAGTCCATTACAATTGGAATATACAGATCCCATCTAAAGCATAAGTGTGATTTGCAATGTTTACAATTGAAGTTGCTCATGAAGCCTTGCGTTTTCCAAAGCAAAATCTGTCAGCTCCGGAATTTTCTCAATCCTTGCACGGAGTAGTTGAATTTCTTCCTTCAAAGCTCTATTTTGCTCTAGGAGGCAATGGTCAGAAGGCCGTGAACCATTTGATAACTTCTCCATCTGTTTAATCTTCTCCAGTTGGACCGTTAACATCATATTGGTATGCTGCATTTCCTCCTCCCTCTGGCAAGCCTGCAAAGTATCCTCAGTTATAAACACTGGCATAGTCAAAGATTGCTTTTACTTTTATGTCTACCAGTTGAAGTGTAAATGTATTTGACAAATTATTTCCGGATGGTGAGGGGCTTATTCTTCACATGAAGATAGAAAGGTACAGCTAGAGATAGACGTACAAATTGATTCATCTTCTCAATTTCTGCCTCCAACTCCTGAATCACATTTTCAGCCATATTTTCTCTCCGAAGTGCACCAACCAATGCGACTTCCATTTGTTTCATCTGCTTTTTGTATATCAGAGATACCGATCACTAACATTTGTCACACAATTGCTATAAAAGAACATATAATTCTTCTGCTGACGTGGAATCCTACCCTCTTATTTCCCAGGTCCAAAGCATCCTGGTTGATAGTTGCTGCTCCATCTTCACAGAAATTGTATATTTCAGACACGTCAGCCAATCTGGATTGTCCAAATCTTGGCATACAAGTGGAGAGTGACCTAGGGAGGCCATTATACTTCATTAGAGAGGACAACTGATCCTGCATGTTTATGAAAATTTGCTAAGATAATAAATTACAATTGCAAATTGGTAAGGAAAAATTAGAACAGCTGAAATATCCCCACAGTTCATACCTTTAGCTGCTGTATTTGCTGCTGAAGCGCACCAACATCACCCGATGCATCTTCATTCACTTTAGCCTGTAAAACAATGAAAGCAAGATTAAAAAATGTTCAATTTTTTACTAAATATGACAATTTTTGGAAGTTGGGTGCTGTTACATTATTCTGGATGAGTTTTGCACGCTGAGCAAACTTCAGAGTGCTTAATGTTTCATGCGCAGAGCTGCAAGAAATGAATTTATGAGATAAACAAAAAACTAATAAAAGCATAGGAACGTAGCGAGAAAATATATGCATTTTTACACAGACCATGTAGAAGGGCTGACATTTGCAATAATTGTGGTTTTTGAATTTCCACCCAATGAGTCCTACAACAAAGCACACGAACACAAAACCTTCTTACTACGAAGTTACGGACGAAAGAACTAGCAAATATAGAAATTGATAGGACCATCCATATTCAAGGATGAAGGGCATCAATTATTCAAACCTGAAGAAGAAAAGTTAGCCGAGAATCTCTGTAGGGAACATGCCTTTGTTTTCCGTGGGCGAGATCAACCAAAGACATTATCACCAATCTAAAAGCAAAAAGTGGGCAATCAACAAATATTAGATCAGTGAAATATACATTTTCAATGTGATACAATGGAGAACAATGCAATGCAACACAATAACTTGGTACAAGTAAACAAGTATCAACAGCAACAATAGGACCAACTAGTGATCAGAATTTATATCCGCAATCCGCAACAAGAAAATAGCAACTTTAAGATAAACAGAAACAATTTTGCAGTACTGTCCTACAAAATGTGATTGAGAAAAAGGCCCGTTGGTCCAGTTACCCTAAAGTCGATAAGGATTTGTTTATGTTTGCAGCTTCTTTCAGACGATCTCCGTCTGCTCCAGAGCTTTTCTGCCTGATAAATATGGAACTCAGTCCGGCTGTGAAGAAGATAATTGGAAAATGGCCACAGAAGAAGACCAATTACCTCTCAGAACCAGCCAAGTCAACCAAATTTAACCTTGCAAACCTAAAATGATTCATGGAATCCTTCTCCCACCAGCTCTCAATTGTACAAGTAAAAACGCTGTGAGAACGACTACTTTCACTGTTCATGTAAGTTGCTGCGATTTTCCTATTTGCAGCCCCCTGTTTGTGGAATATGACCAAGATGTTCAAGCAATATAACTAGATGCCAACTAAAGAAAATATTTCACTCACCTGTAACAAAAGCTTTGTGACATCATCAACAGTTGTGACATTATATTCTGTAAGATTTTCTACATAAACACCTTTTTTCATGTCCTCTCTGAGCTACAGTATGAAACGACAGGCTTAGGATTTACCCGAATAACAATGTATATATACATACGTATATATAAGTTCCTATTTATAGAACATGTCTCTTGATGGATTAAGTAAAGGAATCTGTTGAAATACTTGTAAATTTGTTGATGAAGGCTCCAAGAGATCTGTTATCTGCTCATTATATATTTCCAGAAAAGAACATTTACAACTGAACTTCAGGTTTTCATCCCTTCTGTTTTCTTCTTCCTACAAATCCAGAAACCAAAAAAGAAAAAATTGTGGTAGAATGTACCGAATATGGATCGTTTCTAACGGTGATAGAAGAAAAAATGCATCAGCAAACCTCCATAATCCTTGAAAATAAGCAGTGGAATATGCGAGGCGTTATCCCACAGTTGTCACCAAGTGTACCATCCACTTGATTTATGTCACCCATCATGGTATACGTTTTGCCACTGCCTGTCTGCAATGTGGCATCTTAAGCACATTAGACCGTGTTTTGGTTTTAGTATAATTTATCAACGCAGGAAACACACCTGGCCGTAAGCAAACATACAGCTATTATACCCAGATATGCAGTTCTCCACCATAGGCAGTCCTGCAATCCTGAATAGCTTTTCCTGCAGTTAACATTTCAGCATTATGATTCATTCTGAAAGTCCGTTATTACAGGTTGCTCCTGCAAAAGATTGGACTAATTTACATATCCAATACTTCAATTCTACGCCGGTTTGTCTTTCTCCAGAGTGATGTTTGCGCATGTAGTGGGTATGGAATGTGTGAATTGATAAAAAGCAAGAACCTGTGATATAGTCTCGGAAGCAACATGATCAAAGGTGAATCTGGTCTCAGGATGGCCTAGCCATAACAATGACTGCGCACTCTCCTGCCTCAAACACCGACCGTAACCTTGGGAAACCCTTTCCATGTTATTCAATGGTCGAACTCTTATCAGAACCTGATCTCACCAAAAAGTGGGGCGAAATAAAACTCTTTGTTCAAATTTGTTCTTCCTTTTGATAATAAAATCAAGAAAGTAATAAATAATAAGCTTGTTTCAATCTCTGAGAAGCAGTATAGTATGAGCAGAAACAAGTAACAGCAAAAGAAGAGGGAACAACCTGAACATTGTGATCCTTCCAGAAGGAAGGGTCTTGGTGGAGCTCAAATTGCGGAGCATCGGCAGAAATTGGTGTGGTAAGAGTGAAAGAAGAGGTGACGTGTTGTTGTCTGGTTTTGGAACTGGTTCTATGCAGGGGAGTGGTACTGTAAAGAGAAGATCTCCTAGCCGGCGTGTTGTGAGCTGAGGTGGGTTCCGAGTGCGCTGTCTTAGCCTTGGGAGTTGCAGCAGCTGCAGAAGCAGCATTGTGCCTGGTAGTCCCAATCCCATCTAATTTGAGCTTGTTCTCGGACAGTCTAGGGTCGTTGGAGCACTGAGAAGGATCTGGAATAGAGTTGAGAGGCGTTCTTGGTGGAGGGAACGCGTATGGGACCGCCGATTCAAACTGGTTCTCGCTGCAAACATAAGGGGAGGAGGAGGAGGAGGAGGCGGAGGCGGAGACTTCTTGAGACATATGTATGAATGAAAGGAAAGTGAAGGACGGATTCAAATGGTAGCTACGATCTATCTATCAAAACTATCCATTAATTGTCTAATTGATCGATCGAACGATGGTAGAGAAGAAATGGGTTTTTTCTGTTTTTGAATAGAAGATTGGAACACTTCCCGCCTGACGGCTCTGAAATTTGAACAATGTTGGATCGAAGCAATTAAGGAGGGGCCACGCCACTGCAGGCTCACTGAGATGCAAGTTTGGCCCCTCCGTCGTTCTTATTATTATTATTATTATTATTAAGATAATTAATTTGGTATAATAAAATTAATAATATTAATAGTATTAAAAATAGTAAGTAAAAATTTTATAAGAATAATTAATAATATTATTATTATTAACAATAAATTAATAATAATAAGAATAACTTATTAAAAATTAAAAATTAATAATAATAATAATATC
>JAOTIZ010000203.1:49214663-49226460 GCA_027123425.1 Erythroxylum panamense | reverse complement strand
ACAAACCAACCACCATCAAAGGTAATGGTAATCATTCCTCCATTTTAACCAACCATCATTATTATAATGATTATATCTATTCTCATTCTTCACTATATTCATTCCCATTCCCATTCCCATTCCCCTCTGTGAACCAAGCGCCCCCTAATACTTTATAATATTATTTTAAAAAATGAAATCATTTAAATATGAAAGTTCAAATAGTCCATGCAAACCTTCAATTTATTAACTTCAAACTTAGTAGGACCAAAATTTTCTTTTATCTTTTTATCATTGGTGTTGCAAGCAAGATATGAAAACAATGACATAAAATTTACATCATTATGAAGGTCTTTTTTTAGGATGCACAATAAAGTTCTTAAATATTTGTTGAATTGATTCTAAAGGTCATTCTGACTTAGTTTTGGATCGTTACTTAACTTGGTCTAATACGAAATTTGAAATTTTTGGATAAAAATAAAAATAAAAATATATATTTAAGTGCTATCAAAACAAAAAGTAACAGACATCATTGACTCATTTCTTCTTTCCCGCCAACGTATCATCAATCACTCCCTCCTCTTTCCGTTGTTCTGGAGAAAGCAAAATTTTAGGGTTCTCTCGTACCATCCTCACCAAAAATCTCTCCCAATGGATTTGGAGGTTGCTCAGATCGCTCAACTCTTAAACGACACTCTCAACCCCGATGGCAATGTCGTCCGCTCCTCAACCCAGGCTCTCGATCGTCTCTCTCTCCTCCCTAACTTCCCTTTCTCTCTTCTCTCCATCGTCGCCGGTCGGTACCATTTCCACTCTCCTACTCAATTCATTTTCATGTCTCTTTGTTTTCCTTTTCTTTGTGGTTCTTAATCGATTGTTTGACTTCTCAGGAGGAGAGACTCCGGGTCAGAAAGTTGCCGCCGCCACATACCTTAAGAACTTCACTCGCCGGAATATCGTCAACTCTCAAGTCAGTAAGGAGTTTAAGGATGCGCTCTTGAGAACTTTGCTGCAAGTTGATTCTGTGCTTCTTAAAGTCTTAGTTGAAGCGGTACTCCTCTTTTTACATATATAACTCGCCTTTTCATGTCCTTCCTCATTTTAATGGCATTTTTGTTTCTTTTTGTTGATATTTACTGGCAAGTGTGTGTTGTTTTTCGGCAGTTTCGAATCGTTGTTGTAGCTGAATTTGTTGAGAAGAATTCTTGGCCGGAACTTGTTTCCGACGTCCAGCGTGCTATTCACATTAGTACTTTAAATTCCCAACCTGCAATTTCAGGATTAAAAGCTGCCAATGCTCTTACTGTCCTTCAGACACTCATAAGACCTTTCCAGGTTTGCTTTGTTTCGCTCGGATAATTAGCTACTATCCTTCTTTCCCAATTTCACGTCGAGAAGCTACCAACAAATGGTTGTTCATGTTCAAAATTCTTCATGCAGAACTTTAAAGGTTAATCTGATGATACCTAATACTCTACTAACGTCTTTTTTTTTTTTGGATCTGGCAGTACTTTTTAAATCCTAAAGTTGCTAAGGAGCCTGTGCCACCACAACTAGAGCTAATAGCAAAGGATATTCTTGTACCCATGTTAGCTGTATTCCATCAACTTGTTGAAAAGGTTGTTGTTCTATCTCTTCTTTTTGTGTGTATTATATTCCTTGTTCTAGCTAAGAAGTTGTATTACGCTTCTTTAGTGACTGGTTGTATGGTGCATGGGACAGGTTTTATCCACCCACGGTAGAATGGAATCGGAAATAGAGAAGATCCTTCTCGTTGTATGCAAATGTGTATATTTTGCTGTAAGTAACTCTTTCTATTACGGTATTGAGAAGTCAAAGGGATCCACAACCATCAGTATATATTTGTATATGCAGAACTTCAGTGGTAAACGGTAGACATTATGCCTGCAAGTATTTTTTAGTTCAGATCTTACTCAAACACTGTTGCATACTCCATATGGAGGAATTATAGCGCATTCTTGTGAAAATATATCCCGATCTATGATATTCTTTTTTCCAAAATCATATTATCTTCCATTCTTTTTGAATTTCACTTAGTTTTATAGGTGAGGTCTCATATGCCTTCAGCATTAGTTCCGGTTCTGCCTTCATTTTGCCATGCCTTGATTGGACTTCTGGGCTCCTTGAACTTTGATATTATTGACATGGAAGATGAATATGCTTTGCGAATGAAGGCTGGAAAAAGGAGTTTAGTCATTTTCTCTGTGCTGGTCACCCGCCACCGCAAGTATTCTGACAAGTAAGCCACTAGTCTGTTTGATTTTTATTTGGGATAGAAAAATGGCAATTATTCTGACAAGTAGGAGATAGTTTCTGTTTGATTTTTATAAGGAAAGCAGAACTCTATTGATGCTCATTGTCTTATTTTCTACAGGTTAATGCCAGAAATTGTAAACTGTGCTCTTAAGATTGTGGGACATAGCAAGAATATAGCCGTAATTTCACTTTTCTTTTATGTTTTACCTAAATGTAATTGGTGGGTAGTTGCCATAATATATTATAGAAGCAGTATGCACTATGCACTATTGTCCATCTTGAATGTAGCTGATTAATAGCCTGTGTTCCTGCCATTTATTACTTTTTTCGTCAAATTAGAACTCTTAAAGTGGATTTTTGCATGCAGAGCCTCGATTTTCTGTCGGAGAGGATCATTTCATTAGCATTTGATTTGGTATCACATGTTCTGGAGACGGGCCCAGTAAGTTTACTTATACTTCTTTTATTTAGTTATTGTGGTTGTTTTTTATTATGGTCTAGATACCTTGTTATGATTATTAGATATGTGTTTGCATTAAGAATAAAATTTAGCTGATAAGGTCTGGTGGTATCTGGTTGGGTTTGACCACCTGGCATTCCTATTTTGATAATAGTTCTCTTTTTAAGGTACTGTTTCACTGGTAACAGGGATGGAGATTAGTTTCACCCCGTTTTTCATTTCTGCTGGAGTCTGCAATCTTCCCAGCACTTGTCCTGAACAAGAAGGTACAAAAGTTGAAGTGAAGAGCAATTCCAGTTGCTTGTTTGATTTACATGTTAGTTGGATTAATGTACTCCTATTCTTGCTTGGGACATTGTAGGATATTTTGGAATGGGAAGAAGATGCAGATGAATACATACAGAAAAATCTTCCATCTGAACTTGTATGGAAGTTAACAATCGTCTTTTTAAGTGGTTAGTCAACAATTTTGTTGCTATAAGTTCATTGGTTTTAATTCATTTACAGGGAGAAATTTCTGGATGGAGGGAGGATCTGTTTACAGCCAGGAAAAGTGCAATAAACCTACTCGGTGTAATTTCAGGATTAAAGGTTTGTACTCAAAATCCTTGATTTGTCTCTCTAGTTTCTCATTTAAACAACAGCTATAACAACAATTTATCCTGCTCCTTAATGCCTATAGGGGCCTCCAGTCGGGAGTTCTAGCAATGTCTCTTTAGCTTCATCCAAACGTAAAAAGGGTGAAAAGAACAAGAAGCATAATCAACGCAGTTCTATGGGGGAGCTGTTGGTGATTCCTTTTTTGTCTAAGTACGCCATGCCTTCTGACTATAATTCAGCTGAAGATAGAATTTTAAACGAGTAAGTTCATCAGAACTATACCAAATAACTTCATGCTTCTGCAGTGTTATCAAGTCCTCTAAACTGGATATTTGGAGATACATCAATACTCTTCACAAGTTTGTTCTCTTTCACTTCCTATACACACACACACACATAGTATGCATATGAAAGTGTGTTTTTTTTGGATATAGAGCTAGCTTTTTCACCATCCCCTTGTTGGCTCAGTTTCATTTTGTTCTTTCAAGATGCCAAATGGAAACCTTGCAAGGATAACTGATGGTAATAGATGAACTTCCTTAAAATGTCCCCCTTGATTTCCTTGAAGAATACCTTGGCTTTTGATGCACTTAATCTGGTTGACGTCATAATTATTATCTTGGTAGTTAATATCTGGAATGCGGAGCAACAGTTGCCAGCTGCTAGTGTGTAAAATTTTGGGTAAAATATAGTCACTTAGCTTCTTCTTTTTCTGTAAATTTTAAGGCCAATTTGTGATGTGCGTAATTAATTGTCTCTGTCCAGACATTTTGCAAGTTTGTTCTTGGGGAAATATTTGATTTTGTGCTTCTTGCTAGTGGTCTGCATTTATTCAATTATGCTTGCTGTTTTTCAGTGAAGTAATCATACATACTCATTGATCTGTGACTCAAAAATTGTTTCTGCCTCTGCCTTTTTTTTTTCCAAAGCAAACAACACTGACATTCAAGAAACCACAAGCTCGTAAAAGTAATTCTTGTGGCTAGCCTATGACCATATACTGTTTTGAGCTAGAATATCGTCATTGTCTTATAATATTGTAGTTTATGTCCTATCATTTATTGTCTGTTCAATCCACATGGATGTATGCCTATCTTGGTTTAATTTTTATCTTTATGCAATAATGCTTGATGCACACTGTATCTCAGTTTATTTTCTTGACTGTAATCCTTTTCCTCAACCAATTTGTTTATTGACTGTGGCAGTTATTCTGGTGTCCTCATGGCATATGGTGGCCTGCAAGATGTAAGGAACTATGATATGATAGTCAGTCAGTGAACTATTGTTCAATCAGAGTCTTATCATTTTCTGTTTTTGAATTTTGTGAACAGTTTCTCAGGGAGCAACAACCTACATATATAAATGTTCTCATTTGCAGTCGTGTGCTACCATTATACACATTATCTATCAGCTCGCCATACCTAATTGCCACAGCAAACTGGGTTCTTGGGGAGCTTGCATCATGTCTACCTCAAGTGAGACTTCTTCCAGCTCATGCTCTTAATTTTTTCACTTTTTTGTGTCATTATTCCATTTGGACATTGTTATCTGTGCAAAGCCGCAAAATCTTGCGTGCTTATTTTTTCTTGTGTGTTTCTCAATTCAGTACCCTAGATTTTTTAGTCTGACACCCGTAGACATCCCTTTCTGAGTTTTCACCATGTTCTCAGGAGATGAGTGCAGATGTATATTCCTCATTACTTAAGGCACTAGCAATGCCCAATAAAGGGGATATTTCTTGTTATCCTGTGCGAGTTTCCGCAGCCGGGGCAATTGGAGAACTTCTTGAAGTAGGATTCCATTTGACACCATATTGATTATGCAACTTGGTTTTCATAGCGTCTTTCTAGTTTCTCACCTGCATTATGTTTGTCTTCTACAGAATGGCTATCAACCACCTGAGTGGTTGCCACTTCTTCAGGTCATAATTGGTAGGATAAATATTGAAGATGAGGAGACATCTGTCCTATTTCAGCTTCTGAGTTCTGTGGTGGAGGTGGCTGATGAAAATATTGCTGATCACATCCCTTATATGGTCTCATCATTAGTCGAAGCTCTGTCAAAATTTGCATATTCTGACAGGGATTCATGGCCTCAAGTACGTATTCCTAGGACCAGTTGTTTTGTGTAGTTACATAGTTGGTGCTTCAACTATTGTCTTACCCAGGGTATGAAACTATTTTATTAATTCAAAATTTGGTTTGCAGTTATTTGAAATGAATCAAAAGGAAAGAAGTATAATCATTTCTTCCATCAAACTGTTTTCAGTTCTTATACTTAATTCAACCATATGATGGTACTTACTGAATGATATGTTCATTGTTCTGCCTAATCTTAGCCATGGAGGGATTCACTAGTTGTGTTCATATCATCTACATTTTTTGCATGAAGTAGCTGCTCCAAATAGTTATTTATCTCATGGTTCAGAGAGTTTTTATTGAACCAGGAAATACCTGAACTAATCTTGTTTTAGGTGATACAAGATATCGGGTCAACCAATTACAGTTTCTGTTTAGGTTTGCCAAGATTATTCTTTGAAACTTACGACTAGCTTCTGTGAAGAGAATCCATTCTTAATTACATCTTAGGGAGAGGACATGGTTCTCATATCAAAATACTTGTCTTATCACCTATCAGACGATTGCTTCTACCATTCAATTTTGTGTGTGTTAGTTGTTTGTTGCTTTTAGTTCCATGACAAGAACATGTAATGGTTAAGTTTGGATGTTGATGTGAAAGTCGTCTTTATCTTTGCTAGATGTTTATGCCTTCAAATTCTGATCCCTGCTCAAATTGTTTAAATCAATAGTATGAAGATGTCAAAATCTTGAAGTTTCTCCTTTTGCCCCAGACAAGTTAAAGTCTTTACCTTCTTGAACTGCACTGGATATTACAGGTTGTTGAGAGTGGCTTTTCAGCATTAGCAGTGATGGCAAAATCGTGGGAAAATCTCATGCCGGAAGAAGATGAGCAGATCAAATCTAGTGGCAAGTGGGCATCTGGACTAGTGGCCATAGGTAGAGCTTTGTCATCTCTGTTGCAGCAGGCCTGGCTTTCATCCGTGAATCCAGAGGTTAGTCATGTCATTTTCTCATATTCTGGAGAGCTTGATTGGATTCCTATATCTTTTTAACACATGATTGGTTTTTTGAGCACTAATTACGGCTCCCTCCGGCTGTATCTTAGCACATTCACATGCTTGATGGATTTGACGTGTTTCTAGATGGCTTATCTGAACACGGCTATTTGAAGTAGGGCCTTGTAATGTTTTCTTTGGGTCCAACTGAAAGCAGTTACCCTTTGACATGTTCTTGCAAGCAGATTAGGAAATTCGATGCAAATCTAACATCATGCTTCTTGCTTCTGCTTTGACAGATATTTCTTATAGGAGTAGGTTCTCATTTTCTATTGGTTCTATGCACTTATTTACTTCGGTATTGATATAGACTTTTCTTTGCTTGCATATTGGAAAGGAACAAGAAGTTGAGGTTTCTCAAAGTCCAACTTGCATAGATGACTCATCAACACTTCTACGATTTATTATGCTATCTGTTTCTGGAAGCAATGCAATTTCAGAGCTGAAGCTCTCTGAGCTTTTATTAGCTTGGGCTGGATTGATTGCTGATTGGGATTCTTGGGAAGAATCTGAAGATTTATCAATTTTCGACTGCATCAAGGAAGTTGTTAACCTGCACAAAAAATATGGACTGAAGAGTTTTGTTGTTCAACCGATGCCATCGGCACCTGCTCCACCCGTGCCTAAAAAATCTATAATTGAAGGAATTGGTACATTTATCAGCGAGGCCATTTCACAATATCCATCTGCAACATGGAGGGCTTGCTCATGTGTGCCTATGCTACTTTATTCCCCAATTTACCCACCTGAAGTCAATGATGTCAGAGAGTTATTGGTAATTGCCTTTACTCGAGCAGCTTGGTCTCGTTTCAAACAAATGCAAAGCAATCCTTGCCAGCTGTGGAAGCCTTTGTTGCTTGCCATATCTTCATCTTATTGCTGCTATCCTGATAGAGTGGAGGTGATATTAGAGAAGGATGTAGAAGGAGGCTTCAAAATTTGGGCATCTGCATTGGCTCTTACTTGCACCAGCTCTTTTGAACCTGGTCTGTCAGCAAAGTCCGAATTTATCTTAACAGGTTTGAACTTCTTGTAATCTTCAGAGCTGTCGAACAATGTTATGCTTGAAAATCTCTACCGATAGTTTCTGTTATATATGCATCACTATCATTTTTATTTATGTGCAATTGCAAAGTTCATGCATTTCACCTTGTATCAATTATAATGCTCTTTGATGCTTTGCTAAGATGCTGGGATTCCACTTTCTGTGTTTACGGAATGCATGATGAACAAAAATTTCCATGCCTCTAGAATTTTACTTTCAGACACGATGACACTGGACAGCCTGACTGAAGCAGATACCCTGTGTTCTTTCTGACTCATGGAACTTTCGCTAAAGCATTTTCCTTCTGTACTTGACTTTATTGTACCTTAGTTACGAACATGCGATAATGTCAAAGGCTGCTCGTCATGTTGTCTTTGGAGGCCTAGATATATCTAGTGTTTACTGCTTTGTTGGCTATAAAATATGCCTATTAAACTGAAAGTCTAAGTGAATACTGATTGTCTGTTCTCAGTTATGACACTGGCCAAGTTAATTGAACGACTGATGGGTCAAAACAACTCCAGCAGGGATCTGTTAAGGGATTGCTTTAATTCAATGATAGAGGGATCAATTAGGTTGAAAGAGTTGCAGGAAGACATGGAGGAAGATCAAGATGAGGATGGAGATGAAGAAGATGACGAAGATGACAGTGATGATTATGATGACAGTGACGATGAGGTGAGACCGTCAATTTTCCTCCTTTAGTAAATGAAAGTTTATGGTATCATGATTATGTAAAATGACAATTCCCAAGGATCAGCCTACTGTACTGTCTCTTGAATTCCTTTTCCGTGTCACTTGATGGCATGTGATGCTATTTTTCCTTAGGATTCTGAGGGTGATGAACTTGAAGAAACCGAAGAACAATTTCTTGAAAGGTATGCAGAAACTGCTGCTGCCTTAGACAACGGGATCACCGTTGACGAGGGAGACGTAGATGACCAGGAACAGGAGATTGAATTGGGTAGGTTTACATTTTCACCAGAAATCACTTGACACTCCTCACATAGTATTTACCAAAAATCTAACAACTCGTTCTTTTATAGAAGATAGTTAAGCGATGATACTTCCTTCAATTGATAAGTGATTCACTGATTTGCTTGGTATCCCTTTAGATTTTAAACCCTCGCATTCTCTTTAGTTAGAGAATAATGTATCTAAAGTGCATACCACATCGATCTCAATAGATTAAACCTGGCTGCAATTAGATTATTAAGCCCAAAGTTGGTCCGACTATCATCTTTCGTGTGTATATATATTATATACATAACACCTAAAGGGAAAAGGACGAAATATATACAATCTATGGAAACATTTATACACAGACCGACAATATGCACAGTACATTTCTGCTATATCCGTCTACCTGTTGTTTATTCGCAGGACGGCCACGATTAGGATCGTCAATTTTTATGTGTAATCGTGTGTCTAGCTAGTAGCTATTTCATTTATACTATAACGGATGCTGTCTGGACTGATAAGCTGACATCGTTGTTGGGTTTATAGGATTTTTGGGAGAAATAGATGAACAGAGACTAGTTTTCTCCTTGATCCAGAGGTTCCATTCTGATATAGTAGGAGGACAAATACTGCCATCAGAAATCAGATCAAGGTTCTTGAATACGTTTCCAGAGTGTGAGGTTTTCTTTTCATGATGTGGGATTTGAAAATTTTTCAGTGTCAAATTTACAAAGGCGTATAGATGTTTGATATGATTATTTTGATTTGTAATCATTCCGGTTGGAATATGTTTGTACAATCATAAAAACTTGGACCTATTTATCAACTATGAGACGTGTGAAACGTTTGTATACAAGTTTTTTTCTTTTCTTATACATCAATTTACATGCATCAACATGCTCATTTTTATTTATTTTTTGATTACAAAAGAAGCTACAACACTAATGTAACACTCTGAGGTACATAACGTCTTGCGCATCACGGCGGAGGAGCTCCTGAATTCCAAACGGGGGCTCGTGGAGGAAAGAGAGACACTGGCTGCCCACCCTGGCTAGGCGAGGAAGATAGTCCGCATATTGGTTGCCTTTCCTGAAAACATGTTGCATTCGGACCGTCTACTCCCTGTGCAAGAGTTGTTGGATACCTGTCACCAAAGCAGAAATCTCAGTTAGAATACCAACTGGAGCAGAAAGAAGATTAATAATCTCCAGAGAGTCGACTTCCATCACTACGTGACGATAGCCTAGGTCCCAGGCCCTTGTGAGACCTAAGAGTACCCCCCATAACTCCGCGGTCAATGGAGGCCCCGTCCTGCGTTTAAGCTGAAAACCACTCCTCCACTTCCCAGTGGAATCCCGAATGAGACCTCCGGAAGACATCATTTTGGAAGTGGGGTTCATGGTTCCATCGGAATTGACTTTCACCCAACCCGTCTCGGGCTTTGTCCACCCCACGTAAGAACTCACCAGTAAGCCCTGAGTCAGAAACACGCACTTCTCCAGCATCCTAGCTCGTGCTATCCACCCCACGTAATCCAAAATAACGCGATTCCCCGCATCCGGCCAAACAAAGGACTGATCAAAGATGCTGCTGTTCCTCCATTTCCACAGGAGCCAGCAAGCGACCCCAAAGATCGTAGCTCAAGTCTCCTGCTGGACCGGAGTCTGGTTAGTGAGGTTACGCATCATCCAAGTGTCCACCTCTTGCTGGAAAAAACACCCATCCGCCACCATCGGGGGAAAATGGCTCCAGAGATCCCGAGCCCGAGGGTAGTCCTGAACCACATGAACAGTGGTCTCAACCTGCCCACAGTGTGAGCAGCGAGCGTCATGGGCAAGATGTCGAGTCACTCACTGGTGATTCGTCAGGAGTCTGCGTTTGGCAACAAGCCAGAGAAATGCTCTAATGCGCTGAGGGCCTGCCCATTTCTAGATGATCTCCCACAGCCTGTGCGGGTTAGCCAGCGAGGAATCCTCGATAACCTCATAGGCAGAAGCCACAGTGAGCTCTCCGTGGGGAGTAGGGCCCCACTGCAGGCTATCCTCTCCGCTACGCCCAACGAGAGGGCGTACTTCCGCAATCGCCAAACAAACTGCGGACGGTAGGTACTGATGGAACACAGGCCAGCGCCACCCTCCGTCGGCAGTAAGGAAGTCCGCAACGGTAGCCAACCTAAGGTTATCCGGAATCGAAGCGGAGGTCACGTGAATAAGAGGTCCCCAATCCTCTAGCCAATTGTTCATCCAAAATAACACCCGTCTCCCATTCCCCAAAGCCCATTTGGTCTCTTTCCGGACCCATTGCCAGGACGCCGATATCCCTCTCCAAACTGACGACGCCCCGGGCCTGGAGAGCGTGAGGGGAAGATGGGTTGTACCGATCCAATACTTCGCCCGAAGGACACGAACCCAGAGAGCCGTGTGGTTGGTGACCACTCTCCAACCTAATTTGGCGAGAAGCGCATCGTTGGTAGACCGAATGCGTTTGAGTCCCAGCCCGCCTACTGACTTCAGCTGACAGACTGACTCTCAATTGACCAAGTGGATTTTCTGGTGATCCGGCGAGGACCCCCAGACAAAGGTGCGCATGAGTTTCTCCAGTTCGTCACATAAACGGCGCGGAAGCCGAACCGTCTGCATGATGTACATGGATAACGCTGACAGAACGGCCTGAGTTAAGGTAACCCAGCCTGCAAGGGATAGCAGCCGGGCTCGCCACCCTGTAAGTTTTCGTTGAGCAATATCCAGGATATACTGGTAAGTGTTCCTGGATGTCCGCTCGTGGAGCAAAGGGACGCCTAAATACCTGCCTAGATCAGAAGTGCTAGCCACCTGAAGCCCGTGGCTAAGACGCCTCGCGGTCGCCCGAGAAACATTCTTCGAGAAGAAAATCCGGGTCTTGGATTTGTTCACTTGCTGGCCGGACGCACTACAGAAGATATCCAAAATGCGAGCTATGAGCTGAATCTGACTAGCCGATGCTTCTACGAAGAGCACCAAATCATCGGCGAAGAATAGGTGGGAAAGCGGAGGTCCCGTGCGGCCCAACTTAATGGGTTTCTAACTCGTCCCACCTCCGCCGAAATGAGGTAACCCAGCCGCTCCATACAGAGAACAAACAGATAAGGCGAGAGACGGTCCCCCTGCCAGAGACCATGTGAAGGCCGGAACGACTCCGAAGTAGAACCTTGCCAGACCACTCGAAGGGAAGTAGTCGTGACACATTGCATAATGACCCAAATGACATTAACCGGGATGCCAACTTCTTCCAGGGTCTCCTGAATAAACTGCCACTGAAGGCGATCATAAGCTTTCTCCAGATCCACTTTGATGGCTAGAAA
>JAOTIZ010000203.1:49177620-49214563 GCA_027123425.1 Erythroxylum panamense | reverse complement strand
GAGCCACTGGTGCAACATCTCAAGATCCGGAAGATGCTGAGGTTCAGTTTGATGCGGAAGAAAATGAAGGTGGTGAACCAACAGCTTCACCCTTTCATGGTTCCCCATTGAGTGAACCAGGACCAGCAGGCACTCACACGGCAACAACAACCATCCGTGTTGGTGGGTCCGTCGCCTCTTCTTCCAACGCAGACGGTAGCCAACCACCTTCCAAGAAACAAAAGGTGAGGGACAATACAATGTTGACAAACCTTGCTACAACACTTGCCCGTGCCGCTGAATCCAGTGCAAGGAGTGCGGAGCTCATTGCAGAAGCCATGAATCGGCAACTGCAACCTCCCGAACAGCAAATTCCCCAGCAACAAAATCCCGAGCCGCAAATTCCCCAGCTTGGTGACGAGCTTGAGCGGTTAGGTTTCTCCACTGAAGACATTGTTACGACAACAATGATCTTCGCGAGAAATGCTCATGCTGGGACTCTTTTCTGGGGGTTAAAAGCAGAACAAAAGAAGGCCTATGTGCGGAGGCTCTTACGTGATCAATTCTGACTTTATGAGAAATGACCTTATATTTGTATGTTAATTTGTTTCGATTATATGGACATGTATAATGGTTACCATCCGTCAAACTTAACTTATTTGTTTTCGTACATGGTGATGTCTATTGATGAGATGATATAGTTGTGACTATGGTTGTTAGCATTTCTGTCAATGCTCAATGGTTGGGTTTAACATTATTTCAGGGGATACATGTTTCTGTACGTTCATGAATGGTTGTGATATTTTACATTGGCAGGTACATCACTATGGCCAGATACAGCTTTTATGTTGTTTTCGTTGGACGACAAGTAGGAATATTCACTAATTGGGACGACGTGAGATTGCAAACTCAGGGCTTCCCAAATGCTAGATTTAAGGGGTATCGAACCTTGGAAGAAGCGGAAACTGCTTATGCCAGGGGTCAACATGTGCGCAGTCGTCCAAACAACCAAATTCAGCCTACCCCCACTGAATCGGCCAATGCACCCGCAGCAAACCTGCTCCCACCATCACTGCCAACAACGTCACAACCAATCGCAGTTGACCCAACCGAACAACCAATCGCAGTTGCAACATTGGAGGAACAAATGACATGTACTCGTGACATGTTACTAATTGCTGTTGGGGTCATTTTGGGATTCATCATTAAGGAGATTCTAGCTAAATTTATGTAAAATATTATGTATTTGAATTTCTTGGTTGTCAAACTTATTTGAACCTATTATGTAATGTTCAGATGTTTTATGTAATTTGTTTGTCCTAACTAATGTTGATTATTATAATCATAATTAGAAGAAGAATCCAGGTAATTGCGTTTAATTACAAACGATAAATCATTAGTTTAATTTTTATTAACTAATAATCACAAATAATAACGTTGCATTACAGTAAGTAGTCATACTAATAATTATTCTTGTTATATGATTACATCTATATTTAGAATAAATCGCACTAATAATAACAATAATTATTCACAATAATAATATTGCTTAAAATAACATAACTAATTTTGTTTAACAAATATCATACTAAAATTAATAACATTAACAAATAGAAGTCATAATTGGTCCTGGTTTAATAATAATAATAATAATAATTTGAATAATTTGAATAATTCTAAATTTTATTACAGCTACAAGTGGGTAATAGCATAATTAACTATTGTAATGTAAATACTTATACAATGATAAAATAATTAATGAATTACATCAACTCTTCTTACTAAACTACAAGGGCATTTTTGTCATTAACACTGTTTCTTGTTCTGTCCCCTCCAACCAAACAGATTTCTGTCCTCAGGACAAGGACAAAGGGCATTTTTGTCATTAACACTGTTTCTTGTTCTGTCCCCTCCAACCAAACACATTTCTGTCCTCAGGACAAGGACAATATTTTCTGTCCTGTCCACTGCAACCAAACATCTCACTGTCTTAAGTTCTTGTCCAGTCCCATCCAACTCTGTCCCGTCTCATCCTGTCTTTACCTGCTGCAGACGGCAACCAAACGCAGGGTAAGTCTGAAGTAAATATCGTCCTTCCCTAACGGGATGATGAATACTAAAAGTAGGATCACAGTTTCATTAGAATATGATGCTATCATTTACGGGTAATACATAATTGGAGACTTGAAAAAATTCCTCGGCATATCTACCTGTTGTGCAGATTGAGCTTCCGGTTTGGCACTTGCTTTATCGATAATCTCTCTGGTAGCCGTAGGAAAAGCAGAAGAGGAGCAAAATAAGACACACTTGTTATGTGCAAAGTATATTACTTTGACATAACATGCAAGGCTTGTTATGGTGAGTTTTAGGTAGATTAATGAAACCAATCTGCTTATCTTTATGCTAATCCATATGAGATGGTTTGGTATCCATATTATCCCTATACCCGAGACTCCTGAATATGATGGAATAAGATGAATGTGATTTCAGAATTCAGGTTAATGTTTCCAGCAATGCAGAACCTAACCTTCAAATGATGTGTTGGGCAGCTCCATAGGCACCCCACCAAAGTGCAGACGCAGGGGACTGAGTAATGACAGTTAATCCAAATCCCCTGTACAAACCTCGCAGTTTTTCGGTCTGTATCACTCTCTGTACCACATCAAAGGGGCCTCTATAAGATGGAGTTCCGGGAAGACCTTGCATCATTAGTCTTTGACATACCTAAGAAAGTGTAGCCTGATCGTGATCGTTATCGTGATTGTGAATCTTCCACAGGCAAGGAGTTAAGAGGAAAGTTAATCTACATACATACCACATCCAAAGGTACGTAGTAGACGCAAGAAACAATGTTAGAGAACATTCCGGCCACTCCATTAGCAATCCCAATGCGAGTAGCTTGAGGCATATCTGAGTCTTGCACGTATCTCAACATCAAGTCCTTGGACACTTCCAAGATGTCAAAGCCAGCACTCTACCAGGTAATGCACCGATGGCTCCAGTCCCGAAACCTCTGAAGAGACCTCGAACACCCTCGCTCCTCAAAACGTGCTCGAAGACAGCGGTCCCTGACTTGTGAGAGAGTCCAGAATCAGCGACTTGCATCCTCGTCTTGAGAAGAGCAGTCAGATGTAGTAACGCTTGCTGAGCAGTGAAGAGAAGAGCTCCGATGACTTGAAGCCTCGTCTTGTCCAACCTACATCACAAAGACACACACACAAACACGTCTTTCCATGCAAGCAACACCAGAATACCGATGATCGGAAATGGATTGCGTACAAACCTGGCCCAGTTGATGTCGGTGTTGGCAAGAGCTAAATTGGAAGCGGTGGATCCATTGCTCTACAAACTAACTAATGCCCTTACATGTCTCACCAATTCATGTAACCAACCGCCACCGCCTTGCTACGAATAACTGTAAGCGGTGGATCCATTGCTCGACTTTGATTCCAGCTAAGCTCCACAATCTCAAATTTTATAGATTTTCAGCTAAAATTTGGGCTTTGATCCAAACTTAGATGGGTTTGGGCCAGTTTTTCAAATTTAAAATTTTACATGAAACCTAAAATTCGAACTGAGTAAGGAGATGTTTGGTAGATAACTTTTCAGTTATATTTCAACTAATTAAAGAGTATTAGTTGTTTGACTAATATATTTGTTTGGTTAAGAGATTGTTAGATTAGTTGATTCAACCAAATCAGTTATTTTTTGAAAAGCTACTTGAGAGTAGCTTTTCAATCAATTAGCTAATAAAAATTTTATTGAAAGACAATTGTGCCCTCAAACTTATTTTTAATCTATCTTAAATGTATGGGATTAACAACAAGTGTTATCTATAAATTCATCAAAACGTCTATATGGTAACTTAAATTGATAAACAAGATATTATTCATCGAGTAAGTTTGCAGACAACAGAAGGTATAAAACTAGATATGTGATTTGTATTTTGTTGTTGTTGTTGTTGTTGTTGTAGGTATAAAATTTAGAGACAACACTTCTAATTCTGGTCAACCATACCTTGTCCGGAGATATACGAAATCGAGAAATTAATGTCAATTTCTCGATTTCGTATATCCCCCGACAAGGTATGGTTGACCTGACACCCTCATTTTCGATTAAGCTCCACAATCTCAAATTTAATAGATTTTCAACTAAAATTTGGGCTTTAATCCAAACTTAGATGGGTCTGGGCCAGTTTTTCAAATTTAAAACTTTACATGAAACCTAAAATTCGAACTAAGTAAGGAGATGTTTGGTAGATAGCTTTTTAGCTATATTTCAACTGATTACAGAGTATTAACTGTTTGACTAATATACTTGTTTGGTTAAGAGCTGGTTAGATTAATTAATTCAACCCAATTAGTTATTTTTTGAAAAGCTACTTGGGAGTAACTTTTCAACCAATCAGCTAATAAAATTTTTACTGAAAGACAATTGTGCTCTCAAACTTATTTTTAATCTATCTTAAATGTATGGGATTAACTACAAGTGTTATCTATAAATTCATCAAAATGTCTATATAGTAACTTAAATTGATAAGCAAGATATTATTCTTTGAGTAAGTTTGCAGACAAAAGAAGGTATAAAACTAGATATGTGATTTTGATTTTGTTGTTGTTGTTGTTGTTATTATTATTATTAGGTTTTGTTATTATTGTTGTTGTTGTTGTTGTTATTATTATTATTATATTTTTTATATTTTTTATTAGAGTTATAAACTTAATTTTGTACAATTAAATATCTAAAATCTAGATTACTATAAAATATTCAACGAAATACTAAATTCATACCCTTATACATTTTTTAAAGTCATGTTTTCATAAGTCATTTTACACATAAATAGTTAATATTAAACAGTTAATTTTACTAAATTAATTTTACTAAACATCAAATGACAATCAGATGATGTAATTTACTGGTCAAATCAGCTCATATAATTAGTTATTAACTAATAGCTAATGCAATCAGCTGATTGTCAAATATGTCCTTAATTAAATTATTTTCATTCATCTCTAATTAGATTTGAGCACTTCTGTCAAATTTAGAGACAACACTTCTAATTTGCTCTGATGTGGAGTGAAATTAATACCCATACATGCCGATTTAGTCAAATTAAAATTAAATTATATAAATAAATTAATGTCATTTTAAATTTTATAAAAATAATCATGGTAATTGATTCGGACCCACTAACTTCAGGCTGATCGAGTTTGAACTATCCAATCCTATCGGGCTTGGGTTCGGACCACAAGTTTCGGGTCATGGTACGGCAACGATTGCGTCTTCTTTTGTTTAATTAGAAAATCGGACAGCCGTCTGATCACTGATGACAAGTGTACGTTCCAGATTTCTACCCGCTGACTAAATAAATTAAGCTTTGATGGGGCTTTTGCGCCTCAACCTCCTCTTCTTCCTTGTCTAACCCTAGCCATCTGCTCTGTTTTGCTCTCTTCCAATTTCTCGATTTCGTATATCTCCGGACAAGGTATGGTTGACTAGACGCCCTCATTTTCGATTATTCGATTTCGATGTCGAGTGTATTTTATTTTATCTCTGTGATATCAATTGTCTTCGATTACTGTTTTAGCCCCTATTTCTTTCATGCTCTGTGTGGTGCTCGAATTTGGGTTTATGTTTTGGATGATTATCACCTCCTTCGATCATCAGTTTTTTTATAAAAATGTTTTGATTAAAGTTTGCCGATTTGTTTTAAGCTTGCATTCTACATTTGTTGGTGCAGTAGACATGGCAACTGCTGATTCAGCAGCTTCTCTTGGACCGCGGTATGCCCCGGATGATCCCAGTCTTCCGAAACCGTGGATGGGTTTGATTGATGGAAGCACGGGTCTTCTCTACTACTGGAACCCTGAAACTAATGTCACTCAGTATGAGAAGCCTGCTTCTCTGACTCCACCGGTGCCTCCTGGTCTACCTCCTACACCGCAACCAAATGGGTTCATAACACAACAACAGGGCCAACACATTAGCAACTCACCTCAACAGCTTAGCCAGCCTACGTCGCAGCATCGGGGTCCTACAATAGCGCAGGTTTCTGATCAGCAACAAGGGTCACAACTGGGACAACCAATGCAACAGTCAGGTAAATTGAGACCGCAGATGATGCAGCATCCTGACCAGCCGATGCCATCATACATGGGCCAGCAGGTGCCTCAACAAGGAGCTCAGCAGTTGCTACAGAAGCCAGGACAGTCGACTCAGCCACAAGCTAGCCAGCAGATAGGACAACAAATGATGCAGCATCAAACTGGTCAGATGCCACCACCACATGGTCAGCAGTATACATATCAGCATATGCAGTATATGTCGTATCAACAAGCTATGCTTCCACATGGCCAGCAAACCACACAGCATCAGAGTCAGCTTGGTGCACAAGGGGCCTCTTTCCCCAATCAGAATGAGCACAAGGCAACAATTCCTACTAGGGAGGAAGTTGATTTCCAACAAGGGAGTTCAGTGAGATCTTCTCCAGCTCAGTATCAACATGCTAATATGACATCGTCACATAACCTGCCTGCTGGACACAATTCAGTTTCCGCTGGTGCTCATGTTGGCCAAACTCAACAATTTGGCATGCCTGCAACTAATGTGCTACAACGCTCCTCTGTGGCCCAGTTGTCAGAGAATGGAATTGATCTTGTTCCCCGAGAACATGATCGTAGGTTTCAGAATCAGATGGGCCCATCAATGGTGCATAATCAGCAGTCTAATGCACCTGCTGGGGTAACTGTGGGTTATGAAAAGAATGCACAAGGTGGGGTGGGGAATGATCACTTTTTCAATGCTAAAGTGGAAGGACCTCCTGCATTGTCTGGTCAGCCCAATCTTGCACCCATACCAATGCCAAGAAATCAGGTATATCTTGTTCCAAGTTAGTGTTTTCATGATTGAGTTGGAGTTGGAGTTGGCATCCTTGAAGATAGAACATTAACCTTGCATTCTTATGTTTTTTGGGTTTCTTACCATGGAGGATGTTACTTGTCATTTAAATTTTCAGGAGTCAAGGATGGGTGGTACTCCTTTCCAAAATGTTACACCAGGTTATTCTAGTGGATTTGGTTCTGGGCATTCCATGAATAACATGTATAACCATGCAACTGCTGGTCCTCCATTTACAAATAATGCTTTTATGAGGCCGCCTTTTGTTGGACCCCCAAATCTTGGCAATCTTTCACCTGCTGAAGTTTACCGTCAGGAGCATGAAGTCACGGCTATGGTTCGTGTCTTGACTGATACTTTTATGACGATGCCTTTCAATTCATTCCAAATGGTTCTGATATACAACATTTCTTTCTTATTTGTGTTCAAAGAATAAGTGGTGATGTACTTGAATATTGGGTGTTTCAAAGAAATTAAATGAGATTTCGCCAATCTAGTTGTACTCATTTGTTGCTTGATTGCACTTGGTTGATGGCTCTGAGGCTTAGAATAATGCACATTTGTGGCTCAGAGCTACATGAGCTGTGACTTTTATACCAGATAACTGACTGTGGTAACACAATGACAGACTAGATAAACCACTGTTTCATGTATGTCTTAATAACATATTTGATTAAGTGCAACTGTCATGACCTTTTCTTTCTCACATTGTGTAGGGTGAAAATATTCCGCCCCCATTTATGACATTTGAAGCTACTGGTTTCCCTCCAGAGATACTTAGAGATGTAAGTTTTGCTTACTTTATTTTGTGTCTCATTGCATCAGATTTAGAAACACAGATACTTTCTTCCTTTTCTTGTGTTAATTTTAGATTTGTTTTAAACTCATTAGTTTTCACTTGTCGCAGGTGCGATATCTGCTCCGGAGGAGGAGCATATGTCGTACGCTGCCTGCTATTGGCACACTTAACATCCAACAAGTATTCTGATTTTTGGAGGCTGCAAAATGGACAGTTGGAGCCTTTCTTGTGCATCTTCTAGAAGGAGTGATTGGCTTTTGTCCAATTCACACCTGATGTGACTGCCGTTACTTGCTTATTGGCTCCGCCTCTTATGTCTTTATTGGCCTCTTTTAGTTGGATCGAGTTGCTTCAGTAAGCAACTGTATTCCTATGGAATTTTAGTTTTTATTTTTCTCCATCGTGAAACTTTGTAGATCCCAGTTCCATTTGTGGTATATGTTGTACGAAATTGGTTCCCTTCGGTCCTCATCACTGTTATTCATCTCTTTGTTTCAGATACATTCTGCTGGGTTCCTGACTCCAACCCCAATCCAGGCTCAAACATGGCCAATTGCAATCCAAAGCAGGGATATTGTGGCAATCGCAAAAACTGGTTCTGGCAAAACACTAGGCTACTTGATCCCTGCCTTCATGCTTCTCAGACAACGCCGTAATAATCCTCAAAATGGCCCAACTGTCTTGGTGTTGGCTCCAACAAGAGAGCTTGCCACACAAATTCAAGATGAGGCGATAAAGTTTGGTCGCTCTTCAAGAGTCTCTTGCACGGTGGGTTCCCCATTTTGCACGACTGTTAGTGATACATATTTTCCTTTATCAGAATTCTGATCTTTCAGATTAATGAGGCTTTTATTTCAGTGCTTGTATGGTGGAGCTCCAAAGGGTCCTCAGCTGAAAGAATTAGATCGAGGAGCAGATATAGTTGTAGCAACCCCTGGTCGACTTAATGACATTCTTGAAATGAAAAAGATTGACTTTCAGCAGGTTTCTTTACTTGTGCTTGATGAAGCAGATCGAATGCTTGACATGGGTTTTGAACCTCAAATCCGTAAGATTGTGAATGAGATACCCCCGCGAAGGCAAACGCTTATGTATACCGCAACATGGCCAAAAGAAGTTAGGAAAATAGCAAGTGATCTTCTTGTTAATCCTGTTCAAGTGAATATTGGAAGTGTTGATGAGCTTGCTGCAAACAAGTCTATCACACAGGTATCATGTTCATTACTGGTTTTTTACTTTGCTTACTGTGTAATGCTCTGAGGACTGAACTGGATGATACAATATGCAGTATGTTGAAGTAGTCCCACAGATGGAAAAGGAGAGGCGCTTGGAGCAAATCCTCAGAGCACAAGAGAGAGGTTCCAAAGTAATTATCTTCTGTTCCACAAAGAGATTATGTGACCAGCTTGCACGCAGTATAGGTCGCAACTTTGGTGCTGCAGCAATCCATGGTGACAAATCTCAAAATGAAAGAGACTGGGTTCTAAATCAGTTTCGAAGTGGAAAGTCACCTATTTTAGTTGCTACTGATGTTGCTGCCCGTGGTCTTGATATCAAAGACATAAGGTCAGCTTTTGTTCCTGCATCATAATTAAAAACAGGTTCTATGAATTTAGGAAAAATGTTTGTGGAAGTACCTCTAGGAAGAAGATGTAGAACGCAATGTTTGGGTTTGGCTGACCCTAATCAAATTTTAGTTTACTCAGAAGTTGTGCAAATAATTTGGAATCATCTACTATATGTTTACACCGTCTCTTAATGTCACAGGGTGGTGATCAACTATGATTTCCCTAACGGGGTTGAGGACTATGTTCACCGAATTGGTAGGACAGGAAGAGCCGGTGCAACTGGTGTGTCGTATACCTTTTTCTCCGAGCAAGACTGGAAATATGCTGCTGACTTGGTTAAAGTGCTGGAGGGAGCTAATCAGCATGTGCCTCCTGAAGTGCGAGACATTGCTTTGCGTGGAGGTCCTATTCCTAACAAGGATAGAGGTGGGATGAATCGCTTTGATTCTGGTGGTGGTGGCCGATGGGACACCGGAGGTCGTGGTGGTATGAGGGATGGGTTTGGTGGTCGTGGTATGAGGGATGGGTTTGGTGGCCGTGGTGGCGTGAGGGATGATGGGTTTGGTGGTCGTGGTGGCGTGAGGGATGGTGGCTTTGGTGGCCGTGGTGGCATGAGGGATGGTGGCTTCGGTGGACGTGGTGGCATGAGGGATGGTGGCTTTGGTGGACGTGGAGGGGATCGTCCCTTTGGTGGACGCGGTGGGAGAAATGACTCTTTTGGTGGGCGTGGAAACAGAGGACGGGGATATGGCAGCCCTGTTGGTGGCCATCTTGGTTGGGGTAGGAATGAACGAGGTCCACATGATCGCTTCAATAGTTTGGATGGCCGTGGGCGAGGTTGGGGACGGGGACGATTTGATGGCAGGAGTATTGCGGAGAGGAGTAGGGGAAGAAGTTACAGTCGTAGCCCTGGGGCGGTGCGGACTTGGCGCAGTAAAAGTAGGAGCTGGAGCCGGAGCCGGAGTCGAAGCCGTAGTAGGAGTAGGAGTCGGAGTTGGTCAAGGGACCGGAGCCGAAGCTACAGCCGTAGCCCACGGCGCAGTCAAAGCTACAACCGCAGCCCTCGTAGCCGGAGCTACAGTCGCAGTCGAAGTCGCAGTTACAGTCGCAGTCCTAGACGTAGTGGCAGTGGGAGTCACAACTATGACAGATTTGGAAGTCCGTATGAGAAGAACATGAGCGAGAAGAAGGATGTTATTACAAACCCAGAAATAAGGGAGTCTGAAAAGGGGTCATCTCCTATGCCACCTATTGCACAAGGTGATGGGTTTTTTCCAGAGGTTGAACAGTTACCAGTGGTCATGAAAGACGATGATGCACCTTCAGCCAAGTGATCATGATTTTCTTAAAATCAAATTTGATAAGCCACTTTTGCATGTGAAGTCATCAAAGCACACATTTATATATATATATATATATATACATGTAATCTGATTGGCATAGAGATTTTTATTTATTTATTTGCTCATTTTTGCATTATGGATGAGAACTCAACAAGGCATCCAATCCATTAATTAAGATAATGATGGGGATTCCTCTTGTTTTCCTTGGTTTTTGTTGTGTTATGTTAATGGTTACTTGCTAGGATGATATCGCGTGATTCGCCCAACCAATTCTGAAAATCATTTATGTGTTTATGGGATTTTTGCCTTTTCTGTTTGGCCACAATTCAAAGTATTCCATGGTTCGTTGGAGAGGAATACTATATTGTGCTTTGATGATTAGGCTAAGACATATTCCGAATTTGATCAAATCTAACTTAGATTTGTTATTTTTATTGACCCATACAAATTTTTAGATTTGGTCAAGTTGTTAAATCTGAATCTGATTATGGAGATGCGTTTTTTTTAAGGGAAATACAACGAAGTAATTACAAAGTGAGTTTCGAAACATATAATCTGGACATTTCCCCTAGAAGGATAGGGTGATATCCTAAAGATGTATTAGATAAATAATGAATACTTACATCAAAATGTTTCGTATAATTCGCTAGTCAATCGGCACATCTATTACTCTCGGATATATGAAGATAGCGTTTTTTTAACTATATAGTAAGTACCAAATGCGTGCAAGATGATAAGATTCCCGAAGCTCATCGCTTTTTCTTTATTCTCTCATTTAGCTATTCCTTCCTTCCCTTCTCAAATCATTCCAGTCTTTTAATTTGGAATTGGCCTCAGCTAAACGATGTCGTTTCTTTCGACGCCAATATTACTATTAAATTAAAACTAAAACTTTGGGTAGGGGCAATTCGGGCATTCCCGATGAAGAAAACTCTGCGAATCCTTCTTTTCTCGTCGCTTCGCTTTCTTAACCAAACCGCCCTTTTCAAGTCTCCATTCTCTACTCTCTCTGTTTCCCAGGCCTAGCTAGGGTTAGGGTTTCTCTATTTCCATACATATCCAATTTGAATTTGTCACTAACTTTCCTTATTCTTATCCTCGCTTCAAATCTCTGCCTTCCTAGGTCTATAACATGTTTTGATTCTGCCCTTTCCATCTGGTAATTTACTCGCTGTCGACTCTCCGCTCTTACTGATTATTTCTTTGGGCTTACGCTTCTTCTTTTTTATCCCAGTTGTGAGTTGAGATTTGTGGATTCTTTTGGAGTTCATCGTGAGATACTGTTTCATTTCTGGATTTGATTTCTTTGTTTGACTAACGAGTATGTTGATCTGTAAGTGAATGAGTTTGTTGTATTGTATCCGTAAATAAAAAGCCATCGTTTTGCTTGCTTTTTTTTTAAAAAAAAAGAGGTATATGATAGGCTAGAGAACCGTGCGAGATTTGTGGGTCCCCTGCCTGGATTTCTGGAAGAATTTGTTACCTTCTTTTTTTCAGCATTTGTAATTTGGATTGATTGGGCTCTCTATTTGAGTGTTGGAATTCATGAATTTGTAAGCTTTATTGTCAAAAGATGGAGAGATAAAGCTCGCGTATAGAAAGTTGAACGTAGACGATTCTTTGCATCCTCAAATTATTTCCCACCCATTTATGCAGGAGTGGCTGTGCTTGAATGGAAATATATAATGTTTCTGGACATGGAAATGGAGAACCTTGTTTGATACTTTCTTCTTGTTGTCTAGGTTTTGTTTTGTACTATGCTATACGTCTAATGCAATCAGTTTTTTTTTTGGTTGAGATTTGATAAAATTCTTAAAGCATTAGAGTGTCCTCTGGTTTCTTGAGTTGAAATGTCTGTTATCTTGCTTTTTTAGATTCAACTTACAGAGTCAATCCCTCAGCTGACAAGTCCTCTTCTAGATCAAGTTGAAGCCATGTATAATGAAGGAGCCCCTGAGTTTTTTGTGGATCAGGGTTTGTATTATCCTATTCCCGCCAACTATGGTTACTACTGTACAGGTAATTTACTAGCCTGTTTGAATATGGTCAAGCAGTAATTCAATATTGCATTCTTATACTTGCCACGATTGAATGTGGTTAGGATTTGAATCACCCGGTGAATGGGAGGACCACCAAAGAATTTTCGGTGTAGATGGTCCAGATGTCCAATATGCGGTGAGTGGTTTTCTTTTAGGAACATCCCCTTTTTTTAAAATTTTTGTAACTTCTAACTAGTAATCTACTCTTCTTACTGTGGTGTAGGGTGCACAAACTGAAAGTTTGCCTTATGTATATTATACACCTACTTATGGATATGCACAGTCTCCATATAATCCGTACAATCCTTACATCCCTGGTGCAATGATTGGAGCTGATAGCCCTTATGTAGGGGCACAGCAGTATTATACGCTATCTCCTTATCAAGACCCCGTATCTTCACATGGCTATATCCCGGTTATTGTTCAATCAGACATCAATCCAACTAGTCCAGCAGACTTGTCGGTGGAAACAGGTGTAGCAAAAAATATCAAACATGGTCCTGCTTCAACATCTGCAGCTTTTCCAAAAAAACTTCCAAAACATGTTGCAGATCAGACTAATGCATTGGCAAGGATATCAGAAGCACCAAGAGCTAATGTTGGGCAGGGCCAACAACCCTTAGCGAATGGCAGTGTTTCCTCTGGTTTCCTTGAGGTATGAATTATTAACACAGTGTGTTGCCATGTTCCATTTACTAATTCAAGAATTTTATTAAGCTGGAGAATTTTATGATGTCCAAAAGCTGCATCATTCCTGAGTCGTGTACCTGCTAGTGGTTATATGTACATCCAAAATGTTATTTGGGGCAGATATCTTTTGTATTTTAATGAAAGCTCAACTGTTCCATTTTGCAGGCTAGAAATGCTTATGGATCTGTACAACCTATGGATAATACTTCAAGCGGGAAAATTCTGTCTCATTCTAATCACTTAAAAGTTGCTCTTCCAGTCAACAAAGGTTTTTCTGGTTTTGAATCTAGTGCTCATGGGGGTACGCTAGTGGATAAGTTTAGATCTAAAGTGCCTAGTGGGAGAATTCCAAGTGACTTAAATGGAAGCCCAGATGGTATCAGTGAGCAGAACCGTGGACCTAGAACAAACAAAATGAAAAGTCAATTTGCTGTTAAAGCCTACACTAACAAAGTGGGAAACAGTAATGCGCAAGGGCATATTATTGTGTGCACTGAACAGTATAACAAGGATGACTTCCATATTGACTATGCTGATGCAAAATTTTTTGTTATCAAATCGTATAGTGAGGATGATGTGCATAAGAGCATTAAATATAATGTCTGGTCTTCAACACCCCACGGAAACAAGAAACTGCAGGGTGCATATGAAGATGCACAGAAAGTAGCTGCAGAGAAATCAAAAGACTGTCCCATCTTTTTGTTCTTTTCGGTGAGTTTCTCATAGAGAATGAAGTTGACTTTATAATTTATTACATTGATTTGTTAACTTGATACATTATCGTCTTCTCTACGTACAGGTTAATGCTAGTGGTCAGTTCTGTGGTATTGCGGAAATGATTGGTCCAGTTGATTTCCATAAGGATATGGATTTCTGGCAGCAAGATAAATGGAGTGGTAGCTTCCCTGTGAAGTGGCATATTATTAAAGATGTGCCAAATACCAGCTTTAGGCACATTATATTGGAGAACAACGAGAATAAGCCAGTAACTAATAGCAGAGATACTCAAGAGGTAAGTCTGCTATTCTTTTGCGCTCTGTTAATTTGCAATGTGTTTTATGCCCAATGGATGATAAGCTCGTTCCTTATGAACATGATTCAACAAGGGCTTTTTCTCTTCTTTTTATCAATAAGAGTGATCCCTTATCTTGCACTGTATCGAAGATAACTGGTACCTTTACTAGCAACATTTTATATCAAACTCATATATTCCTTATAGGTATGAATTTTCTGTTTAGCCTTGTGAAACAAGCTCATTTGATATTAACTTTTAAAAGAGTGTGGCTCAAACGTATGATATTGACTGTTGAACTTAATGTTGTGAATTCTGACTGTGTTTGAGTTATGTTCCATCGTGGATCACCGAATTAAATGCTGTGTGGTCATACTAGCGTTGTTTATATGCAGATAATGTACAGGCAAGGGCTGGAGATGTTGAAAATATTCAAAAACTATCCTTTAAAGACTTCTTTACTTGATGACTTTATGTACTATGAGAACCGACAAAAAATTATGCAGGAAGAGAAGGGCAGGTTAATTTTGAAAAGTTTTGGTGCTCCACTCTCAGCTGCTGTATTAGATCCCAACCATAAGATAACTTGTCCAGAGCTTCATCCAAATAGAGATGAAAAAAGCATGAAGCATAGTGATTCGAACTTGTTGAAGGAAACAGAGTCTTGTATCAATAAGCAGGCTTCTTCAAGTATTGATGCTCCAGATTTGGCTAAGAACAAAAATTCTCAAGAGACTGTTGTCAATAATGACGACATTGCATCTGCTTTAAAAATCGGTTCGCTCAATATAAATACCAAGCCTTTACCCAATACTGGTACTGCTGTTGCTAGCAATACTGTACCTTCAGATGTAGTGACAGTTGGATCTGTCCCAGTTAAAGTTAATGGGTTTGCAGAATCTTCCCGATTTCTAACAGTTGGCACCATTCAGCTTGATCCCAGGGCAATCCAGGTTGAAAAAGGTGATGAGGTCCCTAAACATGCACCTTAAAAGTGCTGTAGCCGTGAAGGTTTTTGGTTCTTAGCTGCGTTTTTGTTTGGTCCTGGAGCATAATCTTACATGGTTAGTTTTGACATTGCGGAACTTTGTAAAAGTTGAGCATGCCATGCTCATCATTTGCGGTTTAACAAATTAGGCTGTTGGTGAAATTGGCCTTTAATTGTTTTGCAAACCCACTGCCAGACCAGTTGAAGATATTTTGAATACAAATTCATTTCTAGGATTGATTTGGGGGAGGAATCAAGTGGGAATACAATGTAATGTTTTCAATTCCATCCTTTTTACTGGAAGATATAAAGAATTTCCTTTTGTGATTTGCAATTAACATGGTTGACTAATACTTATTGTTTTTTTTTTGGTTATTTTAAAAATCTCCTTTGGGATTCTGTACATTTAAGTTGTCTTGTCCTTTTCAATTGGTGTTTGGACTTCCTTCTGATGGATGAACAAGCAATGACAACCAAGCAAATAGATATGTGAAATCTAATGGAAACTATGTCTTCAAAATTTACAAGCAACTTATCATCTTTAATTAGAAATCTGTGATATGGTACAGTAGGAATAGAGAAAGAAGATAAGACAAATCTCATCACGAAATTTACATGACAAATGTGCACTCTTGCAACAAAGACTAGCCAAACCCAAGTTGTTCTAACGACCAAAAAGGTGCAACATTTTTGGTCTGATTGCACGTGCAAATTCACACTGATAATTATAATAACTAAAATGGATCGTGGAAAAGACATATAAAAGGAAAAAGAGAACAATGGTATTGGTTGAGATAACATTTTTTTATTTTGTTTCTCACGAAATATTTTAAGAGGGTTTCAATTATAGGAAGACACCTTTAAGCTATTTATTTTTAGATTAATCCTCGCTGGAGTTGGGTAGGTCTCTTACAGGAGACAAAGCTCTGACTTTAAATTTTAAACGACTGCATATATGAGGACGGTTTAAACCGTGATCTCACTTTAAAAGAGTTCCTTGCATTCATTCATTCATGCATGAATTTTGAAACTGAATCGACAATTAAAAAGACATCCCTCCACTCCGTGTCCTGTCTTGTCCTTTCCCTACGCGTTTTATTTATGAAATGCCAATCATGTTCTTCTTATGCTTTTATGCCTAAAAAGCACTGTAGAGATTGGATGCTTGGTTTTAGTCAAGTGAAGTGAAACTACTTGCTTCCAAGCCAGCTTGTCGTGGACTGGCACTTTGTCTTTCTTACAATTTTCCCTGCTATCATGGAGAGCTTCCTCCTCTTTTAGCAGCTGTTTCTTAAATATGTTTCTCTGTTTCTTTTAAAGCAAAGAAGATTGCACAGGACTAACCTAGCCCTCCTACATTTTGTCTTTGAGTTCAGCTGGTGAGATTTTCTCATTTCTACACTCTGAATCTCTTTCACGTTCCGTATCTTTGATTCTTTCTAGCATATCTTTTGCTCTTACTTTTGTATATAGGATGTAAAGTTTTCGTCTTTCCTTCTTGGCACTGGACCATTATCATTCGTTCCCTACCAGTGTTCCTTTCGTCCTCTTTTGACTCATATCCCAATCAGCATCAAGTCTAGCTTTATACACTTCTTTAGGATTATAAATGTGGAGTCTTTCTTCAAACCCTTGCGTCTCCTCTCCATGTTTTGGAGGTCAGTACTAGTCAAAAGCTTTGAGATTTCAGATTCACTTGGCATTCTTCTTAGGAAGTTGAATTTTGTTTACCCAAGAAGCCAATATCTGACTGATGAGTTTATGACTTGATACTTGGAGCTTTAGTGGCAGAAATCTATTCCTTACACTAAAGACATCATTTTTACTTTATCTATAACTACATTTTATAATGTTTGAGTTAGCTTCTTCTTCTTCTTCTTCTTCTTCTTCTTCTTCATTTTTGGTGCTCACGTCTTTATTTATTTGTTTATTTTCGGAACAGATTCTGTGCTTCATAATCCTCCAATGCTGGTCTTCAAAACACGAACGTGAAGGTGTCTGTTTCTGTTGAGAAATTTGTTTCTGGTTCTTTAACTGGCACACACAAGAAGTTTCGATTGCTGTTCTGCTTACATAAGAGATTATGGAAGAGAGCTTTGTGCCGTTACAAGGTATTAAGAATGATCTTAGAGGGAGATTGATGTGTTATAAGCAAGATTGGACCGGTGGCTTCAAAGCAGGCTTCAGGTATGTCTGTCCAGGATAAAATTGTGCATTCTTCATATCATAAAAATATACAACTTAACAAGTGGTGATTGATTGAGATGTTTTGACCTTTGTTTTCTTAGGATTTTGGCCCCAACTACATATATTTTTTTCGCATCAGCAATTCCGGTTATTTCATTCGGAGAGCAACTGGGAAGAGATACAGGTAGCTTGCATACTCCTCCTTCAGTTATATGTTGCAATCTGTACACCAATGAGTGACTCAAAAGTTCTGAAACATATTGCCAACAGATGGAGTTCTCACAGCTGTTCAAACCTTGGCTTCTACTGCATTATGTGGAATTATACATTCTATCATAGGAGGGCAGCCTCTACTGATACTTGGAGTTGCAGAACCAACTGTGATAATGTACACATTCATGTTCAACTTTGCGAAAAGTAGGCCTGATTTGGGATCGAAGCTGTTCTTGGCATGGAGTGGATGGTATTCTCTTTTCTGCTGACTCTGCAACTTAACTCAACTCAGCAATCTCTATTCTTGAGTTCATTTCCCATAATTCCACTTTGTTTCATCAGCCATTTTGACTGCTTCATACTTTCATTTCTTTTTAACAATTAAGTGGCTCTTTTGTTGGATAGGGTGTGCGTATGGACTGCAGCCTTGCTCTTTCTGCTGGCTATTTTAGGAGCTTGCTCCATTATCAATAGGTTTACTCGTATTGCAGGGGAATTGTTTGGCTTACTAATAGCCATGCTTTTCATGCAGGAAGCAATCAAAGTAAGAACGTTAACCTCTTTACTTTTGTTCCCATTTCTTATCAGTGAAGTAGAAACTAATATAATTTCGAAGGAATTGTTATGCTACTGTTTTATACTTCATTTACAGCTCCCTTTTCTTAGCTTTTATTGATTTTCTCAATTGGGGTCTCCCAGGGGATTGTGGAAGAATTCCGGGTACCTGAAAGAGAAAATCCAAGGTCTATTGAGTTCCAACTTCCATGGAGATTTGCAAATGGCATGTTTGCTTTGGTTCTGTCATTTGGTCTTCTGCTTACAGCATTAAGAAGTAGGAAAGCCAGATCTTGGAGATATGGTTCTGGTGAGTCTGATTTGATCTTCAATGAAAAACTAGGAATCACTCACCTTCATACTTTTTCTGAATCCATTTTTATTTTCTGACAGAGTGGCTGCGAGGCTTCACAGCTGATTATGGAGTGCCGGTGATGGTTTTAGTGTGGACTGCTGTTTCCTATATACCAGCAAGAAGCACTCCAGAAGGAATCCCAAGGCGTCTTTCTAGTCCAAATCCGTGGTCACCTGGTGCATATGAGAACTGGACTGTGATAAAGGCGCTGACTGATTCTTGAAACTTTATGCTTTTTACATTCTCAAAATCTGATTCTCCTCTATGGACTAATACATCATATGCATTGAATCTACAGGACATGCTAAATGTGCCGATTATGTACATAATTGGAGCTTTCATTCCAGCGACTATGATTGCAGTTCTCTATTATTTCGATCACAGCGTTGCTTCACAGCTTGCTCAGCAGAAAGAATTTAACTTGCGAAAACCACCTTCTTTCCATTATGACTTGCTTCTTTTAGGATTCATGGTATTGTATTCTGTCCTCTCATGCCATGACTGAAAATTATGATTATTCATAATGTTCCTGAAGCTCCTTCATGGGGTTGCAGGTCATATTGTGTGGTCTTATCGGCATACCTCCTGCAAATGGTGTCATTCCTCAATCCCCCATGCATACTAAGAGTTTGGCTACCCTGAAGCACCAAGTACAAGACTGAATCCTGATGCGACTCGAGTTTTAATGTTTACCACTACCTTTTTTCTCATAAATTCCACTAAGCAATGTACCTAAAACCAACATATGTCCATGTGATGCAGTTACTTCGTAATCGCCTTGTGGCAACAGCAAGAAAATGTATGAGTAAGAATGCAAGCTTGGGACAAGTATATGGAAGCATGCAAGAAGCCTATCAACAGCTGCAGTCTCCACTTGTTCACCAGCAACCTTCTGCCTTGGTATACCAACATCTTATTCCATTTCTGGTTATTCCACTAATCAAAAGGTTGCTGATGGTACAGAGGGCTCAGGAATTTATACTATGATACAATAACTAGATGACATAATTTAATGTTAAACAGCTAGCTATGGATTGAAATCTTTGGAATTGTAATTTCTGGTGTTGAATGAATGGTTCTGTGCAGGCTATTATGGTTTTCTTTTATACTTTCTGCATAAGTTTGATATTGCATTGCATGACTGATAATCTTGACCTCTTCTATGCTTATGCAGGGTTTGAAAGAATTGAGAGAGTCAACAATTCAGACAGCTGCAAGCACAGGGAATGCTGATGCACCTGTTGATGTGACGGTCTTTGATGTTGAGAAGGAAATTGATGATCTATTACCTGTTGAGGTGAAAGAACAGAGGCTTAGTAACTTTCTTCAAGCTACACTGGTTGGAGGATGTGTAGGAGCCATGCCTTTAATCAAGAAGATTCCAACCTCAGTTCTTTGGGGTTATTTTGCTTTCATGGCCATTGAGAGCTTACCTGGTAACCAGTTCTGGGAGCGAATCTTATTGCTCTTTAGTGCTCCAAGCAGGAGATACAAGTAAATAACACGTGGCCTTTTCTTCTCCATTTATCTAGCCTTTTCCTGTATCCTTAATACTTTGGAAATTTCTGAAGTTATATCCATCTTTACAACTATGCCAATGAACATTCTTTTCTTTTTCTCTCCATTAGAGTGCTGGAGGATTGCCATGCCACTTTTGTGGAAACTGTACCGTTCAAGACGATAGCTATGTTTACCATGTTCCAGACTGCTTACTTGCTTCTCTGTTTCGGCATTACATGGATTCCGATTGCCGGGGTTCTCTTTCCTTTGTTGATCATGCTTTTGGTTCCTGTGAGACAATACATTTTACCAAAAGTTTTTAAAGGAGTACACCTCCAGGATTTGGATGCTGCAGAGTATGAAGAGGCTCCTGCTTTATCATTCAATCTTGCAACTGTAAGTTTTTCAATTTTCTCTCTCTACTGCATTAAGTACTAGTCATGATATTTTCAAGTTCTCTATTTGTGAAGATGCAATGCATGTTTACACCTCTTATTGCATTCGATTTCTAAGTTGAAATTAGCATATACAGACGAAGGTCCTCAAGTTAGTGTTTGCTGCTCACCAAAACTTGTGTTACTATTATAATATTGTGATATCAGGAGTCGGAGATGAGTCGAACAACTTCATTTGCCGGCGAGAAAGAAGTTTTAGATGGGGTGATCACTCGAAGCAGAGGTGAAATACGACGTATGTGCAGCCTCAAAGTGATAACACACTCCACAGGTTCACCTGCCAAAGAATTCAGGACCGTGCATAGTGCAAGATTTGCAGAGAGGGTGTACAGCCCTCGAGAAGGCCAAGGCAGAGGGGATTTCAGTCCTCGACTTGGTGGAAGAGGACCATTTAGTCCAAGAGCTGTAGAAACTAGACCATCAAATCTAGGAAAGAGTAGTCAGAACTTGGACATCTGAAGTACCTTTCTTTTTTGGCGATTCCTCCTTTAACTGGAGGACTCAGGCCGAGATAGATAGGTCAGTGATTTGTTTGTCAGCGGAAATTTATTCCTGAGTAGTTGTAAAATGTAGACAAGGCGATCTTGTTAGAAACATTTATCAATTGACGAGAGTCGTTCTTTCAAGTGCAAGATCAGACATAATGAACAAAAGAAACATACATATGTATGTAGTGTTTTATATCCTTCCTGGAAGAGGACAAACTTTCCACTTCCCCAATCATGTGACCACAAGAAAGTAATCTATGTCCTAATAGCCCGCCATAGTTGGAAAGAAAACCAAAGGCAATATAATCAATGAGATCAAATGATTCTGTGTAGGCTTTCTTCGCAAGGGAAAGTAATGATATCATGCGACTTTGCTGAATGCTCATCCATCAATAAGTTGATTAATCCAAGTTTTGTTCTATTGAACAGATAAGATACAGAGAGCCAATATGAAAATTCCAATCATTATAAGCACATGTCGATGACAGTAGTGAGTCTGCTTCCTTTATTCATGTTCTAACAGGCAAAACTTCATCTAACAAACAGACTATCGTGTTGGACAAGAGATAGCAGTGAATCAACCATTCTTGCTGAATTTCCGACCAGACATTCTCTCAGTCTCATACAATAAGTGGTTTATAAGTCCTCTTGCCGCACTGCAAACATGAGAAAGCATGTCAAATTCAGCAGTCTATTTTTTCACTTAAGCAACAGCACAAGTGTTCTCCATCATAAACCGTTGTTTCAATAAAAAAACACTATGAAACAGATAATGGCACTGATGGTCATTGATATTCTCCTGAAAATGATCTACTAAAGCAAAGACGCAGCCACAAGGGTGAGTGAAACTAACTCGTCTTTCAACTTTTCGATCTTCTCGGGATCTGTCTCGTGCATGTTCTTTTTAAACTGCTGCCTTACGATGCCAACAAGTAACTCTGTGTTATGCTTCTGCACCAATAAATCATCAAAATTCCAATTTAGTCACCAAAGTCCGGCATTGATACATTTGCATTTAAACAACAATTCCTGAAAGTAGGAGGAACCCCTCGTCCCAGAGGAAAAACAAAACATAAGAAGAACCAATTCAAAATTCTAGTGTCCTCAAAATACTTTGAATTGCAAGCAAAAAGCAGTCAGCTTGCGCAAGCTATCCTCACAACTAACAAATCTTTGAAACATAACGCAACTGTATATACCTTTAACATTGTTTTCCAGGTAAGAGATTGTGTAACCAATGATCAAAACAATGAACAACAAATTCAAACTGAAAATAGAATTTGCTTATACAATTTGAAGATTAATAACAATTCTTCAACACCAAGAGCAATAAACTTCTACTAGAAATACAAATTTAAAAAATATATAGACATAGAGAGAGAGAGAGAGAGATACCTGTTGACCAACGTATTTAGCTCTTCTAAGGCACTCTCGATAAAGCTGCAAAAACATAACCATAAATTAGGAAAAAAAAACGAAAGCATCTGAGAAATCAAAATTTCATAAACACTACAAATGAAAGCAGAGTAAGAGAAACGGAACCCTAATAACATTGTTAGCGAGCTCAGGAGGCAATGCAGTTTGGAGAGACGGCATTGTTTATGTGTTTTTTTAATTCGATTTCTTCAGAGAGATTTAAGAGAAAGACAGAAAGAAAGAAAGCCTCGGGAAAAATCCCTTTTCGCTGTTCTGTCGAATTCTAGTCTTAAGCTCGAGTCTTGAGAGGGAAAGGAACAAGCTTTCAGGGTCGGAGAAGACGGCAGGCGCACAGAGAATGGGACCAGCTCAGCTTTGCGGCCAAAGCGAAACAGAGAACGAAAGCCAATGACTTAAAGGTCCAAAATTGAACACCCAAACGGTGCGCTTTGCTCAGATAGCTAGGTATTAAAAAAATTAAAAATTTATTATTATTATTTCTATTCATTATTTAAAGTGATCATGTAACAAAATGCTAGGTAATATCAGATTCTCCCTAACTTTCGCTTTATTACAAAACTTTATAGTATGATAATCATAATAATAATACATGAATATCAAATCAGTATAATGTGAATGTTTGTTAATGACTACTTCGAAAGGTCAAAGAAGTCGGTGACCTGATGATAGACGAGCCGGTAATCAAAGCTCCGATAAACCAATTTTAAGGTAGTAAAATCCTTTGTTGGTAAATTTAATATAAATGGTTTTGAATAGTTTTTTTATAAAAAGAAGTATATTAAAAATTACAATTCGATATAATAAAAAGAGATGTAATCTTTTTCTTTTTATAGTATATTTTTTAAAATTTTATAGTTTAAATAAGTATATTATTCAAAAGTTAAAAACTCCACCAATACTTTTTAAATTGAGCCTTTTATTGTATTTACCAAAATTCGACATTTTTATTTAAGCTTTTAAACAAAAGCAACTTTTGTGATGTTCTCAAGTAAGATCGAGTTGAAGTTTCCGACAGCGCCTCCGTTGTTTCGGGGAACATAGGAATCCAATCCAATCCAAACGCTAAATCTACATTTCATTAACCCATTTTCCCGAAATCCAACAAACAACCTTCTGTTTGCTTACACATTTCTTTCTTTTGTTTTTCTCAAGTTGGTGGATCTATCCCCACAATGTGTGAGGTAGGTGCTGCAAATGTTTGCTAGATAAAGCTTTGAGTTTTGAATCCATTCAACTTTTCTTGTACCAAGAAACTTTAGCTACTTAGGTGGCAAGCTTAAAGATTGCTGCTTTCTTCTTTTCTTAAGTGGTGTTGATGATTGAAGCATGCGTTTAAGTGTTTGTAGATCTCAGTAAATGCTTGCAAAGCTTATAACTTTGTCATTAGAGGAGCTTCTTAGTGTTTCCTTTCTTGATCTGTAGTTCTCTTCAGCTAATTTGCTGTAGTCAATCTGCTCATAATAACTTGGATTTCTTGGCTGCTCACTCTTTTGTTTTTAATGTATTCCTTTTTTTTTATATATATCTCAGGGCATGTTCAAATGGGAGGCAACAGTACATTAACTCTGTTGCATCATGCTTGCTTGCCTCATCTGCTCATCAGAAGATTCTGCTTGTTTGGGTTATGATGATTTAGAATGAAGTTCTACAAATCAGTTTTGCCTTTGTTCAGAATGAAAAAATGGTCTGGTGGGTTGCTAATTATAGCTCTTGTTGTAATTTTGATTTCAAGCTATAGCCTTATTGGAACTCCACCCCAGAAGAAGCAGCCTGTACCTGACAGTTCCGTGTTAAAGGATGGCACCAGTCCTGTTGTATCTGCTCCATTGGAAGAGAAGAGATTTGTTAAATCACCGAAGAAGTCAAAACTTGCAAATGTTGAAGGACTCCATGATCTTTATGCTCCAAACAATATTTCCAAGGACCAGACAAAGCCCTTACTTGTATGGCCACATATGCGCTTATTGTTGTCCAGGGCTGATGCTTTAGCTGAAACAGCTCAGGGGGTTAAAGAAGCTTCTGTGGCATGGAAGGGATTGTTGTCCCCAATTGAGGAAGACAAGGCCTCCAAGCTCAACAACACTGATAAACTAGAAAGTGAAAACTGTCCTTATTCTGTAAGTTCCACTGATACAACAATATCCGGCAACAGATCCATTCTTGAGCTGCCTTGTGGCCTAGTCGAAGGTTCATCCATTACAGTAGTTGCCATTCCTGATGGAGGCAATCAAACCTTCCAAATTGAACTTGCAAGCTCAAAATCGTTGGATGAGCCAAACCCTTCAATCATCTTGCATTACAGTGCCAGTCTACCTGGAGAAAATATGACTGAGGAGCCCTTTATTGTTCAAAATACATGGAGTAACAAAGATGGTTGGGGCAAAAAGGAAAGATGTCCCTCCTCTGGATCTGTTAATACATCAACAGGTATTAGCACTTTACATTTATATTGAAAATCACAATGGGTTTTCTGGATTTTTGGATATTGTATAGTTTTTTTTTCCTCTTCTTATGACACCAACTTGCCCTTTTAAGGATATTGATTTCTTTTTGAAGGAAGATTACTAGTAAATATTATTTAACTTATTTGTGATTATCAACAGTGGACGCACTTGTTCTTTGCAATGAACAAGGTTTCAGAGGCACCCTGGAATATACTACAAATACAAGTCAGCCCATTAATGATGCATCAGTTCATGTTTCTCATGGAACTAGCCATGGAAGTTCTAATTTCCCATTTGTTGAGGGTAATCCCTTCACTGCTACGTTATGGGTTGGTTTGGAGGGATTCCACATGACTGTGAATGGGAGACATGCAACATCATTTGCTTATAGGGAGGTAAGGTATGGAATCATCCACTATTACAAGTTGAAGCAGCTAAAATTATACATTAAATATGTGTCGTTCTGAGGGAACTGGGCACTATCATTCTGGATATACTTATCATATATGCAGAAACTTGAACCGTGGTTGGCAAGTGGAGTCAAAGTGGCTGGTGGCTTGGAGGTCTTATCTGCTTTGGCCAAAGGGTTGCCAGTTTCTGAAGATCATGATTTAATTGTTGACGCTGATCACCTCAAAGCTCCACCAGTAAAGAGGAAAAGGATAACTATGTTGGTTGGGGTTTTCTCTACCGGGAATAACTTTGAGCGTCGAATGGCACTGAGAAGGTCCTGGATGCAATATGAAGCTGTACGCTCCGGGGATGTGGCTGTCCGGTTTTTCATTGGCCTTGTAAGTGATGAATAACAGATTTGGATTTACAGAATGTTTCGAGGAGAGTCTTTAAATCCCCCTGTATCTTTGGTCATCTTCAACTTAATATGGTTCAAATGTATTTTTTGATGGCCAAGATGCACAATTTTCAAAAGCTGGCATATGACTTGACAAAATTCACCTTTTAGCTACCTTAAGCAGTTAGGCACAACTTCATTCGAAACCGAAGCTAATTACTTCTGTCAACTAGTCATAATATTGTGAATATACTATGTCAACAAATTGGCTAATTCTTGTTGCCCTGATCGGAAACTTTTGTCTACTAACTACTTTAGCGTTTCTTTCCTGCAGCACAAGAACAGACAAGTCAATTTTGAGCTGTGGAAAGAAGCCCAGGCATATGGTGATATCCAATTCATGCCCTTTGTAGATTATTACAGCCTGATCAGTTTGAAAACCATTGCCATCTGTATCATGGGGGTTTGTAACTTCATCTATATTTAACTTTTTTACTTTTTCTCTCTTTATGGTGATTTATCCGGGACCTTTTATTCTGGAGCAGACGAAGATTCTTCCAGCTAAGTACGTAATGAAAACAGACGATGATGCTTTTGTCAGAATTGATGAAGTTCTTACGAGTCTCAAAGCAAAGCCGCCTGATGGTCTCTTGTATGGTTTTATATCCTTTGAATCATCCCCTCATAGGGACAAAGACAGCAAATGGTATATAAGTAGTGAGGTAACCATCCCAGCTTCCCAGTATTTGTGTTAACTACATACTTCATTGCACACTTTTTATTCTGTCATTTCTTTGGTTCATAGAGTGGTTCTTTTGTGCAGGAATGGCCACATGACTCTTATCCGCCATGGGCACACGGACCAGGCTATATCATCTCTCAAGACATTGCAAAATACATCGTTCAGGGTCATCACGAAAGAGAGCTTAAGGTAAACATTTCTCGCAACTTTTTTAAGAGTTCATGTAACTGATGATGAGGCATCACAGGTGTAGTTGTTGGTTTCTTACCTGAGGCTGATAGTGATTGATTCTTTCAGCTCTTTAAACTAGAAGACGTTGCAATGGGCATATGGATTCAACAATTCAAGAACAGCGGCAAAGAAGTTCATTACATTAACGACGAGAGATTCTTCAATGCCGGATGTGAAAAGAACTACATTCTCGCCCATTACCAGAGCCCCAGGTTGGTATTGTGCCTCTGGGAGAAGTTGCAGAAAGATCATCAGCCTCTTTGCTGTGAGTGAGAGATTCTAATATCCATTTATCTATCAAGAAGGCCCGTTAGTTGGAGATCTTGAGGTTTCCTGAGAGAAGTCAGGTTGCTTTGAGCTAATCCAGTTAGCCATCTCTTTTTTTTTCCCCTGAAACTTCCAATCATATGCTTTGTTTGCCATGTATTCTGATTGTAATTTGCAAATGGAAACAGAAATGATTTGTAAATGTTGGTGGAATTTTTCTTTCCTGCAAGCATATATATATATAGTTCATAACAAGCCTTGTTCTAGTCAAAGTTTCACCTGCCAACAACCATGATCTTGGTTCAATAAGTGTTCACATGCCATTGTTGGACATAGTTGTCCCTCTTCTATACATAAATAGACTAGAAAACATTGACCCAGAAAAAACGTTCTTTTAGGTTTATAAGTTCGACCCTCGGGTTTGCCTATCACCGTCCTTACCGAATGCATTTTTGCCACAGATCAAGGTAACAACAGAAAGTAACAAGAGGCAAAAGCAGAACTTTTGGCCATCTGTGGTTCACCTAACCTTTGCCAAGCTAGAAGCTGTCAGTGTTTCCAACTTCCACCCACAATTCCACTTGCTGTTGTCTAGTTGGATTGACTTAAAAAAAAAGACATGAACTTGTGGATAACTTAGAAGACAAGGTATTGCCAAGACGTGTGGTTAAAAAGCAAAGCATATCAATGAAACATTGAACAATAACTTAAAAGACACACGTCTCTCTCTTTAAGATTATACTTAAGAAATAACAAAAAAAGGCATTTCTTACAGCAACTGCGCAGTGTCCATATCCAAAATCCACCAATCATTGTACGAAACGTTCAACTGTCCAAGTATTTAACAAGATGACAGATTCGCAATGGCCACTACGTATGGTAATCTGGATAGGATCATCAACCACTTGGTAAAGTAAGAGTAGTGTTTTTGTTAAATTACTTACAATTTTGTGTATTAAATAAATTATTAGTGCATAATTTCATAATTTAAAAACAATAAATTAATCATAAATAAAAAATAATTAGAGTCATTATTATTAATTCGTTGATTCTAAAAATTAAGGTTGCGTAATTTTGAACCTCTCCAAACCTCGTAATTAGTATGACTTTTATTGGACTGTTGTTGTTATTGTTGTTTGTATATAATTTTATTATCTAAATTAAATAAAAGTTTACATTCTATTTTATAGAATAATTTCAAATTTTATTTATTAATTAACCAATTGGATGACTTGAATTAAAATAAAAATTATAAAAAAATATGATCATTATCTTCATCATCATCACACCCAGTCTGAAGTCCTCTAGTGAAGCAGAGTCTGGAGAGGTCTGATAATACGCAGCCTTACTCCTACATAATAGAGAAATTTTTTCCTGTAGACCCACATTCAGATGTGATACAAAAATAGTGATACAAGTTAAAAGAGTAAATAAGTAAAAATAGCATAGCACGCAAAATATTTAAGTAAATAAAAATATCATAAATTCATAAGTATAATAATATTAATAATAATTAACAATAGTAATACTAAAAAAATAAATAATAATAATAATAATACTACTACTACTAAAACATGATATTTTTAAATAAATTAAATTGTTCAAATAAAATATAAAAATAAAAAGATAATTAGGGTTCCCTCAAAAAAAAAAAAGATAATTAGGGTAAATCAGTAATTGTGCAAATGGACTTTTCTCCCTGGTTCCGTGCCCGACTCTTCCACAACCGGCACGTTGGCGGTAAACTGATCGGTGTTACGGGTAACCGCCGGTTATTTTTATTTTAGTTTCATACTATTTATTTAATTTTTCTATAAATACCGAGACGCCTAATATTCTCTGGACTAGTCTTTCAAGGATCCAATTGTTCTAGTGCTTTCTCTAAAAAAACCCTAGTTCGATTCATTGTACTATTATTGTTAGCGATTGATTGTCAATTATATAGAGCAAACGAACGAAGCAAAAAGAAAGAGAACCCAATTTTCGTTAAAAGTGTAATTTTGTGATTTTTGTTGCTGATTTCGGAGCCCTAGATTGTTGGTTGTGGTGGTTTTTATGGTGGAGAAAACGGAGGTGATTTGTCAATCGAGTATGCGGGCGGTTTTGGATGTGCAGTACGACCTTTGTGTGGTTAAAGAACCCATCTTGAAGGTCGATGTTAACAATCCTTCCACTCCGATCTTCGAGTCCGTTTCTTCCGAAGTTTCGCGCTTCGAATCCGTATGTGTTTGTTTCTCTTTTATGGGGATTTAGTGGATTGTACCTAAAGATTTGTTTTTGGGGTTACTTTGATTAATAGTTTTAACTTCTCGTTATTTGTGGGTTAGATTTGGAATTCCTGTGTTTTCTTCCTCTTTTTTTATATGCGGATTTGATCAATTTTACGTGCTTTTTAATGGGGTTTCTAGTTGGGTGGAAGGATGTGTTTTGACGGATTCTTGGGTTTCTTGTGAATATTTTGTTTGAAAATCTGGTCTGAATCTCGTAACTGGATATGGGGGATGATTGTTTGAAGATCTTACAGTAATTTACAGTTCCCAAGTTTGCTGTTGAAATAGCCATACTAAGAATTGATCTTCTCATGCTTGGACTTAGGCTTTTGTTTTAGTTTTCCCTTTTCATATGAGTCTTTGCGGAACTTCTCATATAATGGTTTATTGTTGTTATTGTTATTATTGTCGTCCCTCGACCGATTTCTATACTTTGCGTGCTTGCGTATGAAAGAAACATTTAAATCTGACCTTCATTATGGTTATTCCAGTCTTGTAATTTTGGGGGTTGCCTCTAATAAATTGTGATTCTTTGATTCCAAAACCATTAAGATGTGCATGAAATTAATGGCTCTGCACATATATGCTTTGATCACTTAGTAGAGCTAATGCAGTGGGTTACATATGCTTTTCCTCCTAATATAATCCTTTATGTCCTAATATGTCTGTCGTGCTCTCTTTTCTTCCTTCACTCAACATTGTCCATGTACAGGTTCTACATATTATTGGGATATGAACTTACTCTTTTCCTTTCTTGCATTGTAGTTTGTGAGTTGCTCGGAAACCATTAAAGAAACTCTTATTGAGGTTTCCACTTCCAAGTCTTTTCCATGCATTCGTTCTGGTAGCTATGCCGATATTGGATCTAGACCTTCCATGGATGATGAACACATCAGGATTGATGATTTATCTATACATTTGGGTCCTTTTTTCAAGTTGCCAAGTGCTTTTTATGCTGTATTTGATGGCCATGGAGGACCTGATGCAGCTGCCTATGTTAAACGAAATGCAATGAGATTGTTTTTTGAAGATGCTGATATACCTCAGACATCTGATGTTGATTCTATTTTCCTAGAAGCATTGGTGGATTCCCATCGCAAAGCATTTTTACTAGCGGACAGTGCCTTGGCCATTGAGAGTAGCATTAGCAGTTCTTGTGGAACAACAGCTCTAACTGCCCTAGTTCTTGGAAGGCATTTACTTGTTGCTAATGCTGGGGACTGTCGAGCAGTCCTATGTAGGAAAGGTGTGGCTGTTGATATGTCCCATGATCACAGGCCTTCATTCTTGCCAGAGCGCACGCGGGTGGAACTGTTAGGCGGATACATCGAAGGCGAGTATCTTAATGGAGATCTCTCTGTCACTCGGGCTCTTGGCGACTGGGCTTTGAAACTTCCGTATGGGTCCGCATCACCTCTAATTGCAGAGCCAGATGTCCAACAGGTTGTGTTAACAGAAGATGATGAGTTTTTGATCATTGGTTGTGATGGTATTTGGGACGTCATTTCAAGCCAAGCTGCTGTCTGCCTTGTACGGCGTGCTCTCAGACGCCACAATGACCCTGAGCGCTGTGCCAGAGAACTTGTCAAGGAAGCATTACGCCTGCATTCAGCAGATAATCTTACAGTGGTAGTTATATGCTTTTCTTTGCCGCAGTCCATTGAGTCATGCCCCCCTCAAAGGCAAAGGATGACGTGCTTTAGTCTTTCCGAGGAGGCCAGGAGCAGGTTGAAGAGCTTATTAGGAGGCAATTGAATGTACCCCTCAGAGGCAAAGGATGAGGTGCTTTAGTCTTTCTGAGGAGGCCAGGAACAGGTTGAAGAGCTTATTAGGAGGCAGTTGAATGTACCCCTCAGAGGCAAAGGATGAAGTGCTTTAGTCTTTCCGGTGAGGCCAGTAACAGGTTGAAGAGCTTATTAGGAGGCAATTGAATGTACATACAGATTATTTCTCGTAACAGATTGATGGGGCCGCCGACAGGGAGGGTGTTTGTCTGTTTTTGGCTGCTTCAGATGGTTTATAAAAAGCAGCCAAAAGTTTTGCAGGGTAGAGGGGAGAAAAGTTACTGGGGATGAGGATATTGGTAGGTTGTATTGTAACCTAGTTGAAATGGCAGATTAGTATCTTCTTCTTGTTTTGGTTAATTAGGCATTCCAATGATACACTTGTGTGCCCCCATTCTTTCTTTTCTTTTGGACGTACTCTCCATTTAAAGACTGGAAATGTGTCTCAGTTGAGGTAAAAGGTGAAGTTTTGAGTTCTGATTACCCAAATCTTCCATCAACTCTCAATCTTGAAAATCTTTTCCGGGTTCCATATTTTGACATTTCTAGTCAGCTGGATCGGATCGGTCTCAAGTCTAAACTCGAACCCAATAGGGTTGAGTTGATATGCCATCCTTAGTTACAAGAAACACAAATCCTTGCAAGCTATAGGGGACTCAAATGGTGATGTATTTGGGGATGTTATTTTGTTTGAAATAATCTATTATGTATTTTAAAGAAATCTATATGTGAATTTAAATTAATTAATTGATAATCTGGATGATTGTAATTTTTAAATAAATTATTAAGCAAATGAATATCTCAAAGCACTTAGAGAACAGTCCAACCAACGAACCATAACTGGCGGGCTAAGAAGAAAAGGCGCAGTCTTTGGTCTCTTTAATCCAAAGGAAGAGAGACCCGCGTGTCGTAGAGATTGTGATTTGAGTAATTGAAAATGGCGATGGCAAGTTTAGTGAGAAGAAAGGTGTATCATCATCTAAGAAGCACAAACACGGACACGAACACGCGACACGATACGGACACGGATACGGGAACACACCAACTTCTAAAATTTGGTGGACACGGACACGGCATATATATATATTATAAAATTTAGAATTAAGAAAAATTTCAGAATTTATAATATGATATATATTGATTAATGTGTTACAAAAATTTTCAGTCCCACGCCACTTAAATCTTATGTTCCAGGGAGGATAACGCTACATTGGAAGCCTTCCATCATTGACGTTTGACGCACTACAAACTTACAAGTTACAATACTTATTAATTAGATAATGCTACAGTGGAAGCCTTCCATCATTGACGCACTACAAGCTCACAATACTTAATTAATAAGTATTGTAAGTTTGTAACCACTAACCATGTACAGAGTCGTGGTCGTGGATGGGAAAGCCATTAAAAAATTGTACATGGTTAGTTTTAGTGGTTACAAACTACAGGCAGTGGGTGTACGACCCATTACACGCGATACTTTGGATGGGAAAGCCAGACGTGAAGAAGGGATAATGTTAACGATTACAAAATCATGCGTATGGCAAAATCGTTGCCGCACCACAAAGAAGGAATAACGAAAATTTACCTGAATGGCTTTGTGAAGACAACGTTACCAGCGCAGACGTGAAAGAAGGGATAACGAAAACTTACCTGAATGGCTTTATAAAGACAGCGTTACCAGCGAAGACGTGAAGGAGGCAGGAGCAGATAGAAGCTAGCATCTTATGAAAAGGAGGAGAGACGTCGGTTAGAAAATCATAAGGAAATTGAGAAGTTCTAAATAAGAAAAACTACCGTATCAACTAAATAAAATTTTTAATAATTCATAAATTTGCTACGAGCCATATTAAGGTGTGTCCGAGCCGTTTTTAACTGTGTCCGAGTCGACTCCAGCTGCGTCCGCGCACGTGTCCAAGCCGAAGAAAACAATTTTTTTATTACGACACGTATGAACACGTGTCCACCGCATGTCCGTGTTAGACACGTGTCGGACACAGGAACACGGCAACCAGTGCTTCATAGTGGCGGAGGCAGTACGTACCTGACGGAATAAGGCTTCCAAAGCTGGTGCTTCCGCGTCGGCACTTTGTTGAAGATATTCAGTTTGGAGTGTAACTCTCCGGTTGTTTTTAAATGCCAAATCAAGAATAAATGCTTCTAAGGATTGATTCTGCCTAGATATGCTGTATTGAGTTCATATGAACTACCAACCTCAGACGGGGATGAATTCTTAAACAGAGCTACAGAAATAAAATGCCAATAACCAACGCAACCAAGAAGCATGAAAGTAATTATAGACTTTTAACATGGAGGGTATGAAAATTTTGTCACCAGATAAATAGGATAACACACAAGAAATTACAATAATTACCACCCTGGCACTCTCTAGAATTTTTCGTCATCATCTTAATTATCACTGGAAGCACTTCCAGTGATAAATGAACCTCGTCGATGCCCACCGACAAGGACATCCCTGAGTCGATAAACAGGCCCCAGCAACCTGCCACTTCTCTGCAATGCGAATAAAATGTATAAATGCAAGTATAATAGGGAATACAGATTCAAAAATTGGATTACTGAACTGTTTGAGCAAGTTGCTCAAAGTATAATCTAGCGGTAAAGCATAGACAATTGCATCATCAATTATTGCAATTTGCAGAAATTCATTCTCAACACTTAAAACGCAATTCTAATGTCAGAAAAACCCTTTCAATGACACACTTACAGAAAACTTAAAAATAAAGAATGGTCAACGTCATCAACTCATCAAAGCAACACAAATTCAACTTTAACAAACAGGTCACCCACTTCTGATTCCTCTTAATTCGATGTCTCTAAATCTGTTTTCTGCTACAATCAAGCTATATAGAAAATGTTACCAGACATATTTTCCTTTAAATTACCCCGATAGGAATATAACTCAAAAGCTATGTGTAAACTGTAAAGAAATCTCTAGTACATGTCATCTACATTGTTATGAACAAAAATCAAATATGTCAATTCTATAATAAGATGGGAGTAAGTTAAAACGCAAATGCGGAATCATTTAAAAAATAACTGGTACAAAGGGGGTACAGCACCTCGTTATTGACATTGGTCTGCCACCTTTCTTGCTGCCAGCGCTGCCCAATAATTACAAGGCCCATCACTGCTGCTGCGATGAAAATGGACCAAAATGCATTAGCATCTTTTGCATGAGAATACACAGAAGCTGCCCTTCGCTTCCACCAAGCGTCGGTTGGTACACTAGGTCTATCATATCTACCCTCTTTAGTAGCTTTGGCAGAGTGAGAAGCATCCATAGGAAAGTCTAGGTTCCCCTCAGAAGGTTCATTAGCGTCTGGAATGTCTAGGTTCTCACTCAATGTGGTTGATTCACCTAGACGCGCCTCATTATGAAAAGAATCAAATGTTGCTGTACTGTACATGCTCTGTTCCTTGTCACTCAGAATTGAGCGTTGCAGTTTCGTGCTTTCTTCAAACTCTTTACCAGATATCGATATCCTGTTTCCCTCCTCATCAAAAAGCTGCATCCCAGGAAACTCTTCAGACACGTTCAAACCCTTAAATGCTGAATTCTCTTCCTCCTTTTCATCAGATCTATCCCCCTTTTGCACACTGACTTCAGGCAAAAGATTCTTCACCGCATATTCATCAACAATCTCACTGTTATCAGGATCCAGTGGTAAATTCTCATGCTGGTTGGGTGGAAATACAAAGTGATCCGACATAAACAATGCCCGAGAAGTTTCTCCTTCATCTTCACCACAAGTATTTTCCTTACCATCATCTTTCACTTCAACTTGTTTTGGACCAGGAGCAGCAGCATATGTAGATTCAGTGAGATGTACAACCTCCCACTCAACACCACGAGGTGTATTCTCCTCTTTTTCATCATTATCTGCCATCCTACAGCTCTTTTGTCTTCCTGAACAGACACATGTACTATCAACTTAAAGAAAAAATTATTATTCCCCTTTGGCACAGACAATGATAACCTACCAAATTATGTTTCATCTTGTTGGAATTTCCAACTTACAAAACAAATCAAAGCCCCTGAAAATTTTCATAAATGAAACTAAAAGAATGCCTTTAATACCCCCTAAGTTGAACAAGATCGTTTAGATAACAATTACATCTCAAGCAATATCATCGCAGCAATTCGACAACAAAAGTAGAAAATTCAGTCACCCAATATAATAACATAAACTGAATCTGATCGAACCTGCCATCACTCGGAAAACTTACATGAAAAATTCTTCATCGATATATATATATATATATAGCCAATGGATCTAACAAATTGTGAATCTAGTCATCCACTAATTACCAGTACCTGAAATGAGCACTCAATCCATCATATCAGTTGACCGATTAGTCACTCTTATTTTCATCTAATTTGCCCAATTCTTAACTGCAAATCCATAAATATATATCATCGTACTGCACTCATTCTCGCGATTAATCCATCAAATAGAACTTCGCAATTAAATCCCAGATTAACCGATAATCATTTAACATGCAGATAATCATCATGTTGAGCACCTGGAATCCAAGAAGCGCCTCTTATGAAGTTTTATCCAAATATCTTAAATAAATTTTTTTGGAAAGAAATCAATCATTGAGAAAAGGCTAACATCATCATCATCAACAACGACGACAAACAAGAGGATTACAATCAAAAAGAAAGGCCAAGATCCTAATATAAATAAACCAATTCCATAAGAACACAAAACTACCTACGCAGACGTAATCGTACGAGATCTACAGCGATAACCGAAGACGAGAACGGTGACGTTTCTACGGGAGATTGCGAACTGTCTGTCTCGAGAACTGAATAGAGAAAATGGATCTCATACAGGATTTTCTAAGGTAAGGTACTGAGTGACCTTCGGGACCGGTGGTTTCGTTGTGGGGACATTGAACTCCACCGGCGATCGTGGGTAAAGCGCGTCGTTTTGTTCGATAATATCTCGTTTATCAGGTTAATTCCGTACTTGAAGGACCCTAACCGGTTAACTTAGAGGTTATTAAAAGAGTTGCGTGTGGGTTGAGGGAGGGATTTACGACGCATCCACGCTTGTACTTCCAATGGAACAACAAGTGACAGTTTTTAAATATTAGATAAATTAATAGAAAATTATATTTTAAAATTTTAATTTGATTCATAAATTGGAAATAACTTATATTTATAACTAAAATTTTACTCAATTTTATAATATTAAATATACAAAAATTTAATTTACTACAAATATATTATATCCTTAATGTTGTTAATGTGTAGTATTATTTAACTCATTTTAATGTGTGAGTTTATATATACATAAAAGATTTAGAAAATTTTTCATTAAATTAAGGAATAATATATTAAAATGTCTACTTTTTTTAGAATTTTTCAATTTATTTAGTAATTAATTTTTAAAACATGTGTATATCAAGTATTTGTTTGTTTCAGTTGTTGGACGGTAAATAAACACTTTTTTCTATCACAAAAGCTGTTTTTAAGAAAAATGAATGTTTAACTGTAAAATCTAAAATCATTTTTTTCATAAAAATAACTTTTTTGAAAGCTAAAATACAACTTTTTGAGAAGCTCAAATTTAGAGTTTTTCAAAAAATACTTTTTAGGTAATTTTTTTACATCAATTAATGAGCTTATTTTTTAGTCTCATTTATCCTTATATTTTAAACATAATTTTCACAATACCGACAAGCACATCCTCACGTTTATTTTGAGATTTATATAATATTATTTGACTTTTTATATGTTTTAATATTTATTTTTTATAATATTTTTACTTATATTATAATCCATATAAAAGATTTGGCTAGATATATTTTCATTTATGTTTCATATAGTTTAAAATTATATAACAATTAATGCATTGTGCTTTGCATGTTGTTTAATAT